>CM055209.1:7709742-7797242 GCA_029224185.1 Karalla daura | reverse complement strand
CCAGGCATAGCACAGGTTTTTAAGATTTTGTACCCCCCAGGCAACTGCTAAAGCATGGAAAAACAACATGCCGAAATCTGATATCAGAAATCCATCACAATAAGGGTGGAGTCCTCCTTATTTTCTTGGGTTAGTCATGGCGATACAGATGCAGGCAGGGGCTGTCAGCAGCTCGTCCACATTAATGCATTTAAGCTTTGACATTTGGGCTTTAGGTGCCAGAATCGCTCGATGAAAAATGAAACATAATGCTGCCCGAGAACCAGCTCTGACCGTAAAAAAGGGACCCAACTTTTTTTTAAATTATCTATCAAAGTCTGTTTACAGGTCATGTGGAGTACTTCTGCATATGTGAAAACAGTTTTATAAAAAGCTCTTTGTGGCTCCAGAGGAAAGGCTGATGAATCGTCTCTGGTGATGTCACTCTGCTCAGCATCAGATGTGGCTGAAAGCTGCAAGTTTGCAAATAAAGTGGGTGTAGATGTGTGAGGCAAAGGATGAACGCATCCAAGGACAGGCTTTTAATGAGGAGAGTACTTCCCAAAATCTTGAAAGTTGACTTTCTTTGCACGATTTGAAAGCCACATTTTTCCATTTTTGGAAGATTTGGTATCAGAAGTTCATTAATGGAGCCATTTGATGTGAATCTCAGATGTACCATAAAATCCAGAATCCACCAAAAAACCAAAGAAATGTGCTTACCACCAGTCAAAGCTGGCTATCACATGTATGTACGTGCTAATGTTTTCGACCTCCAGACAAGCTGGGAATCACTTAGTTGGTCCATAAACCTAAATGACACAAACATCCAGCGAAGAGACAAGAAACGGAAAGGGGTGGAGAAGGTGGGGGGACACAAAGTAGAGTGGTGCAACAGTTCAATGTCTAATTAAATTTAGTATGAGGGGATTTTGCCAAGAATGGCGCCATTGTTTGGGGGCATCTGGAAAAACCTGATGAGCATCTGTGCATGTGGTTCCTTTAAAAACCGTTGTTCTGCAAAGGAAACGGATTTCGTTCAATGGATGGGAGTAAAAAAAATTAAAAGAGGGGATCATTCATCATAAACGAACATGAAAACGTTGAATTGGTGGCATTCTGTTGAGTGGAAACAACTGAGTGCGACAGATGGGGTGATATGCGGTTGGTTTAGTGGAATACAACGGTTTGGGCCACACAGGGAGAAATGCATAAATATTGCTTTTTGTCGATGTTTGAACCGATAAAGCACAACCACATAATAGACAATCATAGCGTGACTGATCCAAGACGTCTCAGCCGTTTTCCCGCTGTTGCTGAAATCTCTTATCAGCCACTTGTTATGAATTGTGTAAACACACAGGCTCAATGGACCGCCAGGCCTCGCTTTTTATCCCCCGACATGGTTCTTTGGGGGAGCACAAAAGGCTGCACGTCTCCTTCGTCTCGTGAAGGAGTCGAACGCATTCAGCCAGAGGGACTAGAGAGCAGTTTATCCCAAACAGATTCGTCTCCAGTGACAACGTAGTCCACCTGTCAGCGGAAGCCTCATTTGTGGGTGAGCACAAGGCGCAAGGTGCTGGATTATCTTTTTGTCTGGAGGCTTCACTCATTAGCGTGTATTGAAGAACAACACAGAGAGACGTGTTTGCTGTAGCGGGCGACACGAAAGGCTTTTCATCAAAATGAGCGTTGTCCCGCACGCTGCCTGTTCCAGCACGATGATCGAGACTTTTCCGATTCGTAGTTCACTAATGGCTGAACAAGAACCTGGGCAGAGTCTTCCCTCTCCATCTTTAAAAAAAAGCCCTTGAAGACCTGAAGAGGATCTCTTCTTTCCAAAAACAAACAAGAAAGTGTTCTCCTCTGAACTAGTGCTTAACCTCTGCACTTAGACCAGCACTTAGACTATTGAACTCTCGTGTCTTGGTAATTGGAAGGGTGCAGAACTGTATTTATTGTTCCACTGGGTTTCTATTGCAATGATTTGACAAAATATGAATGCAATGAGAAAGTTTCCCAAAATGCTCATAAAATGGTAACCATTAGCTTCAAGGACTACTCATGAAGTCAAGAGGCTCCATTAAAACTAGTTCTGAATCAAACCTTGATCGCACAAAGGAGCCAAGATAGAACAAAAGATGAAAAGTGATATCTACTCATAACCTAGGGCTGAGTAGGTATAATTATCTACATTCCCGAGGATGTTCTTATTCGCAATTCCAAGTCATTTTATCCTTTTTTCAACAATCGCCACTATTTGACTGATCTACCACATTTATTCTACATTTGAGCATGAACGGCAGCAAATATTGGCTGCATGGCCTAAATAGTCAAAATACATTTTACAGACATGTTGCCTTTGGCCAAATCTATCAACCAACAAAACATCTGCATGTGAGGCCAATGGCAACATCCCAGGGTGCTAAATTCATCAGTTTATTTTAAAAGCGCTGTTCCACAACAAGGTGCACGGCGGTGGAAAGAGCTGCTCGTGTTGTGAGATCAGCACGGCCAGGACGAGAGGAATGACTCAGGGCTGAATCTCTCGGCCGCGTCGCTCAGCTCCGGCTGGAAGATCTGTGCGATTTATCAAAATAAGGGCACAGAGGCTGCTGATTTCCAACAGTAGTCATCTCTGGCATCTGAGTATTTCTCCCTTTTCTTTGTAAAGAGCACAATCTGTCACTGCAGATCAAGGAAGCATCCGTGCGTGGCAAAGCCCAGCATCGGAGGCGGCTTGAAGGCAGATTTCAACAGAAACACTTCAACAGCTGCTGGGAAATATACTGTATAATACCAGGTTTCCTCGCTTCGGTCTCTGGGTTATTGCTGCAAACTTTTTTCACGTGTTTTTTTTTGTTTCTCCACAGAGAGCGGAGACAGATGAGGACAGGAGGGGGAAATTACCCTAACTTGGGTATATTTAGATTTTATGGCTAAAGAAACATTATGTAAACGATATGGCTGATAAGGCTCAGGAAAAGCAAACACTGCGCTTATGAACGATTACGTCACTCGTGTTTTTGGCTCTGCTCTCCTGTGAGCATCTGAATCGGGATTAGTGGCGCTGATGGACCAAAGGATAACCGAGGAAATAGGTGGACACCGACTCTTACTTTGTAAAATGCAAAACTTCGATAAGCAATGGGAACATTTGATAGCATTTAGCTCTGTTGCCATCATTTTCGCATTAAATCTAAATTGATCCGCTTTGTCTCCATTTTTGACTTAACTGAGATTTTTCTTCCCTCTCCCGTTTTTGTCTTTGTGTGTTTTCCACCCTCCCATCTCCTCTCCCCACAGCTAAGTGAGTGACTTAATAGACTCTGAATGGCTTTTTAAGAAAGCCAGACCTCTGCGGTTTGGAGGAGCATGCGATGGTCAGGCAGGCTGGGCTCGAGGTGTTGTCACACATCTGCGTTATGGAACTACAGAGTGGATATTATTACTCCTCTAAGACATCTAAGATGAAATGTTTGACTTCATTATGGGAACTCGAAGGAGCCAAGTTGTCAAATGACCAAACTTGAACAGATGGATTCCTTTTGCTGGTGAGCACACAGTGACTGGGCAATAATTTGGATTTGGAAACTAATTTTTCATTGTTCGTGCTTGGAGCGTGCGGCTTGGGCTGAACCGTCCCATTTGTTTGGATATAAATTCATCCAGTACAAGAAACTCATTTCACTTAATGAGGAACAAAAGATGACTAACGTGCAATCGGATGAACCCGCAGACAATTAGCACCTGACTCTGCTCTCCTTTCTCTGATTTCTGCAAAAACATTCAAGGTCTCTTCTCACAGTCCTTTCAGTTCTTGGCTGCAGTGGAGACCACAGTATTCAGTAAAAAAAAGCTCTAAAACCATGAGTAAATGCTAGCACCAAGCATGAAATGACAGCGCTTTAAAGTCGGGGACTTTCTGGAGAACATACTGTAACATGTCACTAAAAATCTGAAATCCCTCAGAAATCTGTACAGACCAAGACTACAGACTACATGAAAATACGTCTTTTTTTGCCAACATGTTTTTCACAATCATTTAAGTTACTTGTATATTCTGAAGGCAATTCATGTTCACTGTGCTATCTATTATCTGTGTCTCAGGTGAAAGGAATGATTCTCTGGTGAGGAAAAACAAGCTTCCACAACACTTGGTGTACTCGGTATCTTAACTCAGCCCAACCTGCCTGCTTTTCTTTTTTTTTTAAATAAACATTGATAATTTCTTAAGGTGGCAGTGGACGAGGATAGAGGTGACAGTCTCCATGGACAACATATACATACCTATACCTTTGCATTCAACACTTACATGTTGGAAAAGTACATTATGGCATGTATAATATAACGGTCTGACGTGTTGATTTGGACTGAAGGGATCCCCTTAATTAAAATAAACGCCTACAAATGTGTCTTAATAGGGTGCTGGGTCCTTGCAAACTGCCAAAACAGCGTCTGTGTACTTTGGCTTCGGTGCCATGCAATCCGTGTGACCCTGATTCCAGTCGTCCCCTGTTGTGTTCATTTGGAGTTGAGGTCTGGGACACCTATGAGGGTTTTTCCACTGCAGCTGAACGGGCAGGTTACGACACCCGAGCAGCTGTTGCCTCTTTTTTTTAAAGAATTTAAATTGACATATTGTCAAAGTGACTTCGTCTGTTAGCCATCTTTAGCCTCCTTAAATCAGCCCTGCCTCCACCCTCAAGCTGAAAACTCCGGTGCACTGTAATATATCTCTCTTTTAGCCTGCCATCCGCATTGCTGGGCCGATCAGATCAGAAAACACCCCTCTCCTGCTCCCTTTCTGTCCTCGCGGGTCTTTGCTGGAGGTACGATATCCGATGGCACATTCCCACACTCCCAGTCAGGCATGGAGGAGCAGGGTGGGTGGATGGGGTGGGTGAGACTGCACGATCTCGCCTCACACGTGCCTCGCCGCCCTCGCCACCACCAGCCCACATAGACGGGGATGCAGACACCTACACATCCACGCGATCCATGTGGAGATGTCCTTGTATCTCGTGTTAAATACATGCAAGTAAAAAAGAAAAATCCACAAGATGTGTGAAAGGCATAGACACTAATGCACGTGTGTGCAGAGATAAGGGTAAAAAAAGAGACAAGCTGAGGCTGTGAACCAGATTAAGATGCTTATCGGATACTTTTGAGAAGAAAAAAAAAAGGCTGAAAGATTTTCTTTTAAGACATGGAGACAAAGGGGATAAAAAAGAAGAAGTGAGACGGGTTGACAGAAATAAAAAGGGAGCATTTGAGACATGGACAACACTATTTGATCGCCTCCCCCTTGAGAAGATCGATTGCACTACGAGACTCATAATGAATATGCAACACATGCCCAGCTCCAGCCTCGAAGCATAGAAACAAAAGTAAACAGAACTTTGAAAGAAAGCCAATAAGCGTATTTTGTCTGAAGGGAGCGCCCATCAGATAATCAGTGTAAGTAGACCTTAACTTTTCTTTTCTTTTTCTTTTTTTTCAGAGATGCCAAAATTTTGAGGGGTGTCAACGTGTCTGATCACACTTCTGTGAGGTCCTTGAGTCTTCCGGAGTGTTTGCGATGTTCACGCTCCCTCTGTGAACCTTCCCTGTAGAGACCCCTCCAACCCCCCACCCAAGGGCTTTTACAACACTCCTGAGGGACTCATATTCCACAGGTCGACAGAGTAAAGGGTGAGAAACCGGCGTCAAAGTTCAGCACGGTCACGTGAATGGATGGACAGCGGACATTTTACAGTCGGATAGAACGGCTCCTCACATGCCTTTGAGGGAGGATTTCAGTGGCCTTTAGTCACCGTGTGTGTGTGTGTGTGTGTGTGTGTATATATGTGTGTGTGTGTGTTCGTCATTTCAAGAGAGAGAGAGAGAGAGAGGAAGGAGAGGGCCCTAAATCTGTAACTAATCCATTTCCCACAAAGCATCAGGCTCTCTAAATCGCAGTATCACCGGTTTACGACACCACATCCACATGTTCGATGCTGGCTGGCAAGTAAACAAACATGTGTTTGTGATGTTTATTGTTTCTGGCTTGAGGTTTTACCATCCAGCGTACAGTTTCATCGAGGAAAGCGCTGTCGAACCACCCAGCAGAGCACAGCGCTGATTAAGGACAGATCTGCTTGTAACAATAGCAAAGGCCTGAGAGGGAAAGAGAGGACGGTCAAAGTACAGTTAAAGCAGCACGAAGGCTTTGAGAGGTTCTTTTTTTTTTGATGGGATTTCAGTAGGAGGCTGTATGTTACTGATACTGTACGTCACTGATTGTATTATACAGTCCCGAGGCGTGGAAGCCGTCTCGCTAGGCCAATTTATAAGAAAACGTTCCACGTATTAACTCAGACTTGAGGGATGCATGTGATGGAAAACAATAATTGTAATAATCTTTGGCCATCAGAAACATTTTGAACCCTCGGGGAGCGCTGCCCTGATTACACACCTCCACCCATGGATCCGATTCAGAGCAGTTAGATGGTGGTCTCCGGTTGTCGATGGCCTCCCGTCCAATGAAAAGAACCACTGTTTAAATATCAAATTGCTTTGGAAAACAAGTGATGTGATCTCAGTCACTGGCAAACAGATCATTGGCGCCAATAACTGAATTGAAGAAAAAGTGACTTGAAGAAAAAGCGTTTTTTTTTTTTTCTTTCTTTTTAATAAAGTGGTGGTCCGTGTCACTGGGTGGCTGGTTATTAGTGTCACAGGGCATCACCTTCAGCCTGGATTAAATCTACTTTAAGAGCCGGAGCAATGTCCCAGACCAAACTCCATACGACAGGGTTTAGTAAAAATGCGTCTAAATCAGCGTGTGATAGTGCCTTAATGCCTCTGACTTTCTTTCTCTTTGTGATTTTCTTCCCTCCTTGGCCATGTGAAAGGCGCAGTCGGCCAATACAAACTGGATCAGGTTAATAGTTCCGTCACTAATGGATGTTATTGTTGAGTAATAGGAGAGTTCACCGCCAAGCGCTGTCATGTGTTGGAGAACCGGGATGGGTTAAAGCTTATGGCCGTATACCTGCACTGCACTGCAAAAATCATTTGTTCCAATTCTGGAGAGCTTCTTTAACGTTTAGCAAGAGGCGTGCTTTGGTTTTGGATGATAAAGGTTCTTAAACCATTGGAGTATTTTGGGTATATTGAGTAAAGTATGCTTTTTCAGTTTAGTTTTGGTCTCTGCTAACTGCATGGGTAAATATTTGGCAAATGTACTGCTAAATTTCCCACAATGTTCACCAGCTCGTTGGCAAGATTTCTGTTCGGGCGGATTTAACAAATCTTCTTTCTGCAGGAAACGATCAAGAGAGCAGTGAATCAAAAACATTCAATTGTGGGAAGGCAAAAAAAAAAACAGTAAGTTGCTGTCAAAACATTTGTGAGAGGATGTTTCTCTGTGGGTTCCTCTCATTTACAGATTTGGTCCATTGATAACAGAAATGCAGATATTAGCACTTTTGAGAGACTTCAGGGACTGCAACATTTAAAAACACGTGGCCCGATGTTTTATTTTAGTACCTCCTCAAGAAAAGTGCTGATTTAAACGGCCTCGAGTGAAATTATATTACCTCCACCAGAATGTTTTCGCATTAAAAAAGAAGAAGACTAAAATCTCAGCAGACATCAATTTGAAAAAAAATGTACAAGAACTGTCATTTTTACAGTGTACGCTGGCTGCAGGCCTCCCCGACCGAGGCCAAAACAAAACTTTATCTGGCGATCCGACTCCTGGCTCAGCGCTTCTGAGCCTGTCTGCCTCAGACAAAGCACAGGTCCGGGCCAACACCACATATCCTCCATCTGACAAGAGCGACACCTACACTGTAAAATGCTTTGTGGCATTTAAGCGCCAGCTGTAATAGAATTACTTTTACGGCGTGGGAGGAGACACTTGACATGAGAGATAAGGATGAAAACACCCATCGGCATATTTGAAATTTCAAGTTAATGCCCCACATCTCCTCTCAGATTGAAGACACGTGCACAGCGAGGGCGGCTGGGGGATTGTTTTCACCCGCTCGTCATCTGCCTGTAAAAACTTCCAGCAGGTTTGTCAACTCATACGGCCCAGACGCGCTCTCGCATTCGTTTGTGGTTCGGTACGAATTGTTGAAGAACAACAGCTGTCACTTTTAAATGATGGATAGGTTTTTTTTTTCAAACGTCAGATGCATTTCACATTACTCATCCTGCACACCTGGTAGGTGGAGTGCAACAAACTAATACCAAAGCAGCTGATTTTATAGCACGTTTTCATAAGCTAAATGCAATCATCCAACACTTCTGATGACATGTTTACTGCACGCATGTGCACACCCTGAGACGTGTCACTCAAAATGTAACAGACAATGCAGCATAAGTGAAGCGATTGATCCAAGCTCACGCCCTTCGGTTACAATCCTGCTTCTCTAAGTGTTTCGCTACCGCTGCACCACCCCAAACAGGGAGGCACAAAAGCAAAATCCAAAGAAACAACAAAAAAACAAGTCGATGTTACAGAGTTTGTGACTGGAATTGTGTTGAACAAGACCAAGCTTTAAGCCCCCCCAAACAAGCAAATCGCATCAGAGTCGAGCCGACCGCAGCCCGTCCCTGCAACGGCGCTGTCACACGTCCACCGGGGAAGTGGAAGAGCACGTCACAACGGATCAGCCGCTTGTTAAGGGCAGAGTCGCACGCTAATGGCAACAATGTGTTTTCTCTCCCCCCGCGGACGCCTCAGCAGCCGATGGCCATGTGCGCTCCCTCCCGGCTGACTCTGCGCTCGTACCCTGCAATTTTCCGAGGATAAGTGAGGAGGTTGTTTCCATGTTTGGGGGGGGTCAAACACAAAGGTGGGGGGCCTCGTTTGAAGGTTGCGAGCAAGTTCAGGAGAAGTTCAAGGGGAGCACGCATCATTTTCACAATTAGCCTTGTTGCAAGTATCGAGGCCCTTTTGTTGTGACTGAGGCTTTTGGGTTTTGAGCGTTTCAGAGTTTATTAGCTCCATTAAGACTGAGTCAGAACTGGTCTGACCGCTTTCTGTCGACTAATTTCTGGTTGCGTTGCTTTGGACTAAAGTAGGTTTTACGTGGCAGGTGGGCTTGCATGTCTGCAGCTGTTTTGTTGAAGCCACAAGCGATAAAGAAATACCGGACCAAAATCCCTCCAAACGCTATACTTTGTATAAGAAACGAATTACCTTTGCCAAGATGGTGACATGTCCATTGCTTTCCCGTCCATCAGTCTATTAGCATGCTATCTGAGCAAAAATTACTTGACCGATTTCCACAAAAATTGGTGGAAGGGTGTACTAAGGCCCAAGGAAGAACAAGAAGATTTGCAGCAGAGGAGGGATCTATGTCCCCAGAGAAATCCAGATTTTAGCACCTTGGGGTAGGCTATGAACTCTCAAAGTGGAGCTCAAGTTAACAAATGTTAGTGTACTAACTTGCTGAAGAGCTATAAATTTCTAGTAGCTGTTAAATGTTGTCATATTAGAATGTTAATGATCAGATTTTTAGTTTAATAGCTCGGTCTCGGAGGCGGTACCTCTGGTACTCATGTTGTTACCCCGTCCAGATGTATCCCAGAGGCACTCTCTTGTCTCTGTTATTTCTTTATTGGTGCCAGGGTGAAAAGGACAAAAGACTACAAGAAGAGGAGGAGTAAAGGTGCCTCTCTGTCTGTCAGATGTTTTATTCATTTTGTATCTTAAAGCCAGATGGAAGAGGTTTGTTACGCGCAGCCTGTCATATAAATTCTTGAGGCACAGGTTCGGGCCGGGCACGGAGAGAAGGAAATCAAGGGTTATTAAAGACACTAACCATGGAAAGAGTGTGATATTTTTCTTCTGAGACAGCAGAGGAGGAAAATGTTTAAGGAAGACAGAGAGTGTGATACATTTCCTCTGGACATGTGAACAGACACATAAATCTCCGCTTCACCTACAGATTTAGGTGAACTGCGGGATCCGGACGACGCTTTTTCGCGCTTCCTCTGCAAAGGTGAGCGTGCGAACGAGAGGAGGCCGATCCCTAGGGAGGCGAGAAAAAGTGCTAAAGGAGCAGGGCAGGAGGTTTCGGGGGTTGCTCAGACAGGATGGGGAGGTTACTGCAACTGGGAGAGCAAAGGGCAGGAAGGTAGACAAGGGTGAGAAAGGGGAGACAGAGGGGAGAGGAGTATGAGATGGGAGGGAGGCGGCGAGGGGGAGAAGGAAAAGAGGAGGGAGGGAAATGCTTTAAAGTGTCTGGGACAGATTATCCTTGGAAGGCAATCAATCTTCCCTGGGATTTAGACGACTAGAGGGGGGCAAATGCACTCGCACGCACGCGCTCACCCGCGCACACGCACACAACCGCACGTTGGGAGATCACCCCTCTTAACCTCGTCTGTCTCTCTTTTTTTAATCTCCATATCTTTCCCCTGCACCCTCTGTCACCTTCCCTCTCGCAGATCTATTGCTCCTCTCTCTTCATCCACTCCAAGTTGAAAGTCAATTGCGGATAATGGTGTTGTTTCTCAAGGTGCGCGTTTGAACCCGGGGTCCCACCCACCCACCCACCCACCCACCCCACCCTCCTCCCGTCAGACATATGGCTGCAATTTCTGAAATATAGGGCAACGGGCGACACAGAGAGAGAGAGAGAAAGTAAGAAAGAAAGAAAGAAGAGAAGGAAGGAGAGAGTGGGAGACGCGCAATGTGGCGGGGGTTCTGTTTCAGGCGAACATGAGGGTGCATTTAGCTGTGTGGAGAATCGCGGGATCCACGTGAGCCCTGGAAAATAAAGACAGTCTGATCTGCAGATGGTCGAATCACAGTCCTGTATTGTGTCAACAGCTCGGGCCTCAATAAACTGTGGCATCCTGGCTGGAGACGTTCAGGATTCTCCACCCATTTGTAATTTGGTGCAAACAGATGTTTTTTTTTCCCTCCCTCCCTCTCTCCCTCTCTCTCTCTTTCTCACTCTCTCTCTTCAGCGTAATTAGTTATCCCCGGGTCGTCCAGTCAAAAAACAAATCGCGGCCTTGCTTTAAAGAGAATCACGTGCCACTGTGAAAGAATTTTTCCACTCCTCCTCGACAGCCCCTTGTCTCCATAATAAACTGAGCATCAGAGGCCATCTGTGAATACATTAAGTCCATCCACTTAGTATGGATGCCATGATGACAGGCTGCGTAGCCAGAATCAATCTTCACAGCAGCGGCAGGTAGGACGGGGTCAGACATGCATGCTAAATATGCTGAGGAAGGAAAAAAATCAAGATTTAATTAGCCTGGCTTGTCAAACACCGGAACAAATCATCTCAAGGTGATTGAAGTTAATGGAAAATTAAAATTGTTTTCGATGACCGGGCTGCACTTAAACATCTGATATCGCAGATTATGCAAATTAAAACCACGTATTAACTGGTACAGGCGGGAAGGGAGCCGCTAAAACTTTTCCTTTTATCTCGAGTTTGCGTGGAAAGGCGTTCTCCTTCGCTTCGACGTTATCAGGGACTTGCTGTCAGGTGGGGGCAGCTGAGATGAGCCAGGAGGTGAGGAGAGGTGGTGAGGAATGATAGCGAGGAAAGGTGGGGAGAAACGTGATACGCCGCTGTCACAGGACCATCCTCCGTGCAAGTTACAGACCAGGAAATACTTGACAATTAAATGTCACTCAGACAGAAGCCAATCAGGAGGGGGTCGGAATGAGCCGGAAGGTCTGTTTAATTAATCAAGTGGTTTAGCAAAGGCAAAACACACACACATGCACACGTGAGGGTTTGGGCTCAACTCCTGGTTTAGACTGAGGTTTTTTTTTGTGATGTGTGCATGTTTTTCTTGGGTCTTTGCAGGTTTTTTTTCAGGTACTCCAGTTTCCTTTCACAGTCTGACAGTATGCAGGTTTAGGTTGATAGAGACCCTGGAAGGCCCCTAGGTGTGAGTGTATGTGCTAGTGTAAGTGCAGTCACTTCCTCGTTGGCTTCACTTTTCAGACCGGAAGACTACATTCATTTTGTATACACAGTCTATGGTACTGCCTCACTCCTATTACTATAGTAACTCTGTAAGAGGCTCCTGAAATTTTGCTGTAAATGCAGCATTTTCTCCTCTTGCACAATGACAATAAAGACTTTTCATTCTTCTCTTCCAACGAGTATCTCCGCAGATGTGTTCATATGTGTACACAGGGAAGTACTTTGCTTGTCTAAATACAGTCCGTAAAATTAAACAAAGGGTTGACATTATTATTATCATCATTATGGTTTGACCAAATATATTGAAAACATGCAGATCTGCTTAGAAAAAGGTCCGGCAGCACGGAGCTGAATCATTTTTCCGGAGAACTTAAGAACTAGACCGGACAGATCTTTAGTTGAAACGATGGTATTCCCGAGGGAGAGCTTCGTGCGCTACGTCTCAGACGTCCACTGTTAAAATGTTCCCCTCCGTGAAGAATGGGGCTCGTTGTTGAGCGGCCAGCCAAGTGTGGCTCCGCACAGCGATAAATTGAAGCCATGGATTCTGAGTTAAAACCCAAAATCCCAGGATTAAATATCTCTCTTTTTGCTGCGTCAGAGTGATTGATTCCCGAAGTGGTAAAAAGAGCATTTGGCAGAAAACCTCTGTGTGTGCTCACCTCCAAGTAATGCACGTTACTTTCTTGGATTTGAAGCGAGGGCAGATGACACATCCAGTGAACAACGTGAAAGAGAGAAACTCCTTCAAAATGTGAAAGGAGGCCGTGAAAAAGCTGAGTTTTTTTTTTCAGACAAGGACTGTCCTTGGCTTCATGTGTGTTTCCAGCTGTGAGCATCCATCTTTTTTCCCCCCCTCATCATCGCTTCCTGTTCTGAAGAGTGTCTAGAGAGAAGACACACACACACACATACACACACACACATATGGACACACACATGCACACGCAGATGCAGATGCAATCACTCTGTCTGTTCAGCTGCCAAGGCTAAGTGCCCTGAATCTACAAGATCTCTATCAAATTTGCAGACCCACAGAGAGCAATTTCTCAGTGTGACTGCACGTGCATGAACGTGTGTGTGTTCTCCAGTGCGTCTCTTTGCGTGTGCGTGTGTGTGTGTGTGTTTGTGTGTACGCGTTGAGCCTAAGTCTGTGTACACTCGGCTCGGACCTCTGCCACAGCATTTGTTAGCATTTCTTTGTGCTCAGCCTTAAGACAAACAACTCTTGGCAGATCAAATCACATGCTCTCTCTCTTTAACGCAGACTCTCTCTCTCTCTTTCCCTCTATAACACACACACACACACACACACACACACACACACACACACACACACACACACTGCGGTCTCCTGTCCCTGATTGATAAGATGTCTGCTGAGAGGTCTATCTGATCATTTCAACATGGTTGTGTTGACTGTGGCTTTGCCCGGCTTAACCCGCTTTCCTTTTCTTCCTCCCCCTGTTTCACTTTCTTTCTATCCTTTTGTTCTGCATCACTTTCAGGCCCTTAGATTAACCTCCCTCTCTGGCGCAGATCAAAGGTGGATCGAAGGTGTCCTTTTGCACCGATGCGATCTATTCGATTGATCGGCTGGCTGTTCAAGGAAAAGAGGGGAAAATGTCTGAGAAATGAAGCTGTGTTGGTTTATCTCTGTGCATTCGGGCACTGGTACGATGCCTCAGCTGTATGTGAAGCATTCAAGATTGTAACAGATGAATGACTTGTGGAGGCCTGATGAAAATAAATGGTAGAGGTTCAAGATTTGTCCAGAAAGAATGCAATTAACATGTCAGCGGCTGCACAATTGCATACAGAGTTGACACAAATGGAAGAAACCACAAACTGAGAAATGCTGAATGTCTTTCTGAGCAAATCATCAATGATTGTCTGGAAGTGAAATGACCCCAAACCATCTGACCCCATATTATTGTCATTATTCTTTTTATTTTTCTCCCTATTTCTTTTCTTTTTTGGTCTCTTGTAGATCAGTTTTGACACTGCTGTCCTATTTTGTCAATGAAAAATGTTCACACGGTAACTTATTTGACTATCATCTCTTTAAGGATAAGGTTATAGAATCGCTAAAGGTGACGCGTCATTGCGTTCATGCTATTCCACCAATCGACAGTTGGTGGCAGCGTTGCAAAAAGACGTGTACAGTAATAAGGAGCCTGTAGGCTAGCAAACATGGCAAGACTGAAACTTTTCAGAAACCACAGCCTTTGCAAATGTTATGATGGTTTTTCATGAGGAGCACTCAACAATAACTGCTCGGTTGCCATAGTGAAATGTGAAAATACCAGCACTTTGGCGCCCACGACGGGCGTGTCTTAGTAAAGTAATTTAACAGCTCAGAGCAACACAAACATTGCCAATTTCCCCTCAGGGTCTTCTCTTTTTTTTTCCTGGACACTTTGAATTTGATGTAGAAGGTGATTAATCTTCACATCGCAGCCGTAATTAAGCACAATATAAGCGCGTCGCATTTTTCAGTGATGGGAATCTTATATTTTTTTCTTTTTTTGGAGCCCACCATCTGCCTCTCTGTCATCTCATCAGTCATCATCTCTACTGTAAACATCTGGGTGACACTCTCTATTAGTCTGACCTCTCTCTCTGTCAGTCAGCTTGTCAGTGCAGTTGTTAACCGCTGCCACTCATTATCTTGTCTGTTCCCCCTCTGCCTCTGCCACGCATCAGGCACCGGGTGACTGGTTTTGGCCCGCCCGGCCTGTCAGTGTCTTCGCCGGGCAGCTGCTGGGGATTTTCTTTAAAGTGGGGGAGACACTCTGCGATGCCGTGAATCATATTTTGCTGCCTCGATAGATGTTTGAAGAATGCCCCGAGGCTATTTCAGGCTCTCTGCGCCTTTCACCATCCACCCAACTCCTTGTCTTTCTCTTTAGCTCCTGTAGCGATATAATGACAAGCCCCGGACTGTGACTTTCTTTTCCTCTTTCATCAATCTAAACTCATTCCAGTGTGGCAGACAGACCGGAGGGATTGCCTTTAAAGAGGCCCAAGTGTGTATATATTTGTGTGAGTGTGTATGATCTGCAGATAAACGACCACTCCCTCTCACATCCGGGTGACCCAGAAAACGCTTTCTTTCCACTGTCATAAATCTGCCATGACCTGTGAATATTATTCCAGTGGCAGACACCATTACTGTGCAGCAGCAGGACAGCCTTTTAATAGATGGCCGATATTATCATCCATGTTGTTGATGGAGGAATGGTAGATGAGAATGTTTTGAGGTTTCTCAGATTTCCAGCAGTAAAATGCTGCTAGCCATAATTCAGGAAACTGTCGAAGTTTGTGTGTGTGTGTGTGTGTGTGTGTGTGTGTGTGTGTGTGTGTGTGTGTGTGCGTGCATTTAGAGTATGTCTTTCTTCATAGCCGCTGCATGGTTGGTAACATCAGCATCCCCACATGAACGCATATCAACATTCAGTAGGTCAGATTTACAGATATCACCATACTAGTTTTATATGCTAACATTTGCAGTCTGTCTGTCTATCCATTCACCCTAAACTACATCTGAACCTGTGAGAATTTTTATCTTGAAGACGAGTATTGGACATAAAATAACAATATTGAAAGATTGCAGTAATACCAAAGCCCATCCATCCATCGAGCCATTATCTTACCTGGCTGCCCATCTCCAGCACACTCACACCTGGGAGCAATTTAGAGTCTTCAGTCACCTTAAACGTGCGTGTAAGTGTAAAAAAAACAAAAAAACATACAGGATTATCCATCATCCATCATTAGCCATCCATTTTATTAACCTTTTACATCTAACAAGTGTCAACAGGTCTGCTGGAGTCAGTCTTAGCTCTCATAGGGCAAAGACAGGGAATACACTCTAAATAGGTTGCCAGTCCATTAAAGGTCACACGCACTCACACCTAGGGACATTTGAGAGTCTCCAGTAGATGTAAATGTGCATGTTTTTGGACTGTGGGGAGAAACCAGAGGAGCTGGGAGAAAATCTACACAGACATGGTAAGAATATGGAAACCCCACTCAAATCTTTGTCTTCATTGTAACCATTTATTCTCTGGGAACCATGAGTATCTGCACAAGTTTGAGGGTGAACACATCCAGCAGAAAATCTTGTACACAACCTCAACACCATGCATTGTGTCAACCTGTACTGAGACAATATAAGCTTGTGAATGAAATAGTGAGATAGCCTTTTATTGTCCTCAATGGTCAAAACACTGGCCAACCAGGAGTCATGCTGGATGAAATACACACATCTTAACATCCAACTTTCCGTGGCTATAATAAGTCTCTTCATTAGTTAGGTATACGTCTCTGACGTCATGCAGCTTCGGTCCCTGTCCCTCTGAATCGACAGGGCAACGATGGAAACACTGCGTCGCAGACGATACTCCCATGGCTTAGGGGAACGTATCTAATGTGAAAAACATTAAGTCGTTTGTCTGCAGTGGAAAAAGAGATGGGTAATTTGAAAATATGCAGTGCAATATCAGACAAAGCCATACGGGCATTATTGAATGAGGAAACCATTTCAAAGGACTCATCTAAGTGTCATTGTGGCTTCAGCTGCAGTTTGTCATTCCTCTGCGCTGTGTCCCTCAGAATTCATTCCTCATTACATGTTATTTTCCACTTCCTTTGTCTTTTGTCTTCCCTTCATTCGTACATCTGTGTTTTTCCTCCCTATATAACTCTCCGAAGCGCACACTCCTCGTCTGTATTATGAAAGAGGCTCTTGAAATCACATTAACCTAATGCATGGGGCTGTATGCACCTCATCATGCGGGAGCTGCTCTCTTAAGTAAGCACTGTGACATTTCCCCTGGATGGATCCAAGATCAACACGAAGAATCTATGATAATTCATGACGGTTACAGTCCTGAATTGAATTCTACGTGCGTCGGTTTTCTGAGTGGGTGGGCTTCTCCACCAAGACCCTGTAACCCACCCAGAGACATATCAGCTGAAATACCTTCTTTTTTTTGGGATTTTGATGAAATAGTACAGATGATACTTTTATGCAACGGTGCCAAAAAAAAAAAAAAGAAAAAGAAAAATCCCCACAAAAGTATCTGTGATTAATGTTCAAAAGCAGATCTGAACATTTCCTGCTTGAGACATTTTTCTTCCATACCAGAGCAGATCATCGCACTCTGGAGCTGTGGTAACGCCATCGGTCTTCGTCTCTCATTAGCTACAGAGGCTGATCTTTGACCTCTGTCAGAACGGTGCGTCTGGGGTGTAACAGTGCGCCCACAAGCACACCGAGAGCCAGATACTTATCATCCCAAGCATCTAGGGGCTGGCCAGTGTTGGACGTGGTGAGAGCACTGTGAAACTGAGCTATCACGTGTTTAGTTTTTCTATATCAAAGTCCAAATATATGTTTGGAAAAAATGTGTGTGGGTGTGAGAGAGAGAGAGAGATAGAGAGAGAGAGAGAGAGAGAGAGAGAATGTATGTGTTTGGGTATGTGCCTGGTGTCCCTGTACCTCAAGCTCCGATAATCCACTTGTCAACTGACCGTAAACTGGAGAGTGTGTGGTCGCCGTGACGGCTGCTGCCTCAGTGTGTGTGTGATGTGTGTGTGCGTGTGATGTGTGACATTCCTGCCATACCAGACGATCACGCAGACTGAGGCAGAGAGAGATAGAGAGAGAGAGAGAGAGAGAGAGAGAGAGAGAGAGAGAGAAATAGTGTGAAAGGTATCTGCCAGATCTCTAAATTGAAAGTCACCTCAGTTTGATCGCTGGAAAAAGCCAATGTGGCGTGATCGGTCTTGAAATATGCAAAGGGGAGGTGTGAAAACACGGTGTTACTGTAAGTGTGGCAAAGATGAGCACTATACCAAGTAAATTCGTGTAAATATGAAAACACAGTCAACATCTAATGATGCCCATTTTGCTAAAACATACCTCTTACTTTTTAACTTAGAAGTGATGGCACTTTCTCATAAGTCACTGTATAGCCCTTGAAAAGTGTTAAAAAGATCAAACAAATCGATCTGAACGGCCAGTCTTTATCATGAGATAATGTGATTGTGATTCAAAAGGCTGTGTGTGTCGATTGTTTCACTACCAAACAGCCTCAGCCTTAATTCAAACCAGCAAAATCTGTCCACTTCAATGTAGACTCTCAACTCTAAAGCATTATCCAATGCTGTAGCTATGGCCAAACAAATTTGCAAAGAGACAGATTAATGCAAAGAGACTGAAGTCTGTAACAGCTCCACTGTGCTTCACTAGCTAATCGCTAACTTTGTCTGCAGTTTGTTGTTGTTGTTTTTATAGCTTTTAAAGGAGCACTCTGCTGGTCCTGCAGTTGTTTAATAATCCTCTGTGGACACGCCGTTAACACACCAGTACTTATGTGATCCGCTGTTGGTATAAAATTACTAATTATAGCTGCTTGAAACGATACACCCAGTAAAAGTGTTTGCCAGGCTGGGATTTAAGTAACCATTAGCTGCTACCGTCTCGCAGCATTGTTTCATGCAGCGCTGCGTGTCTCTCGATTTCATGCCACTAATCAATCTGTTCTGTTACCCTCCCCTAATTTTCAGCAAACTCCTCCGCTCTCTCCCTCGCCCGACCCCTCTGTGCTGCTAAAAAGGTTGAGGGATATCCACTGCAGAGCCTCCTCGAGTTGGCCCGAACATGTGCTAGCATCTTAAAACAATTACGTGCAGCAGCGTCATTTAAAACTAAAGTCTGCAATCGAATGGACTAAAGGAGCTCGATGCTAGGTTTTGGTGTGTGTGTGTGTTAGTGTGTGTGTGTGTGTGTGTGTGTGATGGTGTTGCTAGGCAACCAATTGACAAGGGATAACGTAACTGGAGAAAACAGGATCCAAAATACATCCACAGAAACACATTTAGTCATATCATGCCTGTTTGGTAACCTAAACCAGAGATGCAAACACATGCATCAGTACTCTCTCTCCATCTCTCCCTCTCTTATTGCCCCCTCTCTCTCTCTCTCTCTCTCTCTCTCTCTCTCTCTCTCTCTCTCTCTCTCTCTCTCTCTCTCTCTCTCTGTGGTCAGATTTACAACATCCTCTAACATAACAGAGAAAAATGGCGGTGCATAGTTGTGTGAATGGGAAGATGAATGGCGAAGCTATAAAACAACACAGGGGGAAGGCGCAGCTGACGTTGTAAGTCTTACCCGGCCTGGCTACGTGCTCTCTGCCATGTTACATGAATCAGATGGTGTTTTTCTGTTGTACCACTATCACTCTGGCAGTGTTTATGGTTCACTTTCCTGGCTTGTTTCTTTCCCACAAAAAGGTTTCCTGTGCGTCCTGGCCCGAGCCGATGATTTTGATTGAGTCGTAGACAAACTAAACCATATGACAGACATTAAAACCTCAGTTTGCAGCCACACACATGATAGCAAAGCATCAGATATCAATCATCTTTACCCGATCCAGCAGGTTAGTGCTCTCAGCAGGGTCATCCTCATCCTGTGTACTCTGTAACAAACATCTCTTTACTGATTTAAAGTGTTCTCAGGTATCCAACCGGCTTTTACTGCCCTATCTTATAAACAGAGTCCTCCTCCCATTGGATGGATCATAGTCTTTTAAATCAAAGCAATGAATAGTTTTCTACATTTCCACTTTTTTAATTTTCCAGTCTCTCTTGTCATTTTCCTTCCCCTCTTGTGCTAAATCATCTTATCTTTATCTGCCTCCGCTTCCACTATTCTCTCTCTCTCTCTCTTTATTAATTTTGCACACAATCTTAAAGTTTCTGTGCAGAAGTTAAGCTTCACAGCCAACTGACAGGAAGAAATACTGCCCTCCTAAGTGTTCTGCAAAGAGCCTCTCCACACTTACTCAGAAGCCCAGCAGGCGGTCAGGGCTAATGTGAAAAGCATTTTCACAACTCTTTACTGCGTGACTCTTGAGAAAACACATAGACACTGGTCACATGATGGAGTCATGTATGAAACGCAAACAGAAAAATCCCGGGTTTTTACAGCTGATTCCACACAGTCTCATTCCTATATAAGAAACCCCAAAGTAATCCGGTCTCATACTTCCCACAAGCATGTGCGGGCTAAAAATAATAGAGGGCTGGTGTACTCAAGACCAGAGTCCGTGTTCACACTGCAAGCAACACCATCAGCAAGTCATCGGAAGTCCATTCACTTCCTGCTGATGAGCGACCGGGGCAATGCAGCCAAAAGTGCGGCTGAATAACAAGCCGAACTTGTCATAATATTCATTCATCATTTTCAGAATTCTTGGTTTTCTTCAAGCACAATACTGTTAAAGCAACATTATCCTTTGTAAAGATGGAGTGTATTTTATCCATCAATTACCTCAACCGCTCTGTACTTGTACGTTTTGCAGGGTTCTGCTGGGGTCCCCCAATGGATACTAACATGCCAGTGCAAGTCTAACCAAAGAGTCAAACCTGCATCATTTTTGTTATGTTCTAACCGCCAAGCAGTGGGTTGCCTATTACTGACCTATTACTGACTAACCCTGACCAATAAAACTTTCTGTTCATGCTCGTGTAAAAGTCTTGGCCTTACATGTCCTTTGCAGTATTTTATAGGCACCATTTTTTTTGTTTTGAGGTGAGTATATAGTGTATTGTTATTGTCAAATATGAAAACTGACATACATACCTTGGAAGAGAGGCTGTACTTCAGGTGCCATACTGTAAAAGACTGAAGAATGCTGATAAACACGTTTCCCAAAATGTCAAACCACTTAATCTTTTGCAAAACGGCGGCTGTATGTCACAGTTAATGACTGCATAAATATGCAGGGGTTATTTTAAATCCACTTTTCTGCAAGTAACTGTTTCATGTAGAGAAACACTTGAGGGTGAAAAGTGGGGGGGGTTCATGTGAAACTCAGCAGAACAGAAGCCCGGTCTTTCAGAGTTTATATCCTACACAATAATGTACAGTGTAAAAGTTAAAGATTTAGCATTTGGGAGAGGCTAACCTCCTCAGGCATTTCTGAGTCAGTGTGATTGATTTACCGTCCCGTGCGTTGAGGAAAAAGCCTGCCAGAGAGATGGTATCAGCCTAACCTGCAGACTCTCAGCCCATCCCAGCCCATTAGTCCATTATCTCTCCGCCTACGATTCTCTCTCCCAGTTTCTCCGGACATTAATCAACATTTTTATGGGAGAGATAATTTGTTTGACTCCTCCTTTCTAATCCTTTTCACCCTTTGTATCCCTGCATCTCAAGTCAGACCAGACGTTTTTCTCACTCGGGCACCTCCTCGGACGACTGCAGGGTCAGGCCGGTCTTTCCTGCCCTCGGCTACATTTCACCTCCCTGGGAATGACTGATGAGCTCTCGTACTTAATCCTAAAACTGCACGGAGGCCTTCTTTACCACTTTGTTACACTCCAAATTTTAGAGGCCTTGTCGAGGAAGTCTGAACTTTTCCAAAATTTTGGCAACACCTCTGATGACTAAGAATTCACATTTAGGGAGTTTACAGAGCTGCTGTCATAGAACGATATTTATTGCGGCCATGCCTCACTTTATCTTACTTGAAATGAGGGTTTGCTTTGGCATTTGGATGTTTTATGCTTTTATGCTTATTTGTGGCATGTCTCTTCAGAGGGGACAGTTTGGTTACTCTGACCTGGCGACAGCCAGGAGGCCTGTAATTAACTGGTGAGAGTGTTGCCGGACATCCCCTATCACCAAATCACAGAGATAATGGCTACATTAGCATCATCTCAGAGACAGATCGAGGAGACACTGTGCTGCATTTGTCTGGAATGCTGCACCGGCCCAGATAAGGAGACGGCCTGGACAATCTACAAAGGCTGAGCACCAAATCATATCTGAGGCTTTTCTTCCCCCCCTCCATATCCCATTCCCCACACCACAGTCTTAATATCTTTGTCCCATTTTTCACATCCTACACTTGGGCTTCATTGTCTTTTCTCCCACTCGGAGCTTCATGTTGTGTCTTTCTCCCGCTCTCAAGCTCAGCTTTAAAGCAAGACAGGAAATTCTTCTTGACACCATGGTTCCCAGTGTAAATCCAACTGTTCACAGCGCAAGTAGCAGCCCCACATGTGGGTATATGAGTTATATCCCCCTGTCTGCCCACACACTGCTGGCTGACCCCGCTTTGACCACAGTGCAATGCAAAGGTACGGCAGCTAATGGCTGCACGCCCACTCGCACTGATAAACACACATTCAGAGATGAATAATAACGTGCCACGATGTGTCAGATTACAAGCGATAAGACGGTAAAGTACAGTACATGGTGGCATGTCTACTTCCTTCTTCTACTCCTCTCTATCTGGTGTCTCTTATCGCCTTTAAATGATCTCCCTTCATCATCCCGAACCCTCCTCCACATGTAAGCGTGAGGTCGGTACGCGCTAAACCGTGCGTGTACATGTAGAAAAGTATGAACTTGTGTGTCTGTGCCCACAGCTGGAGTCTGCACACTGTGTTGGGGGGAAAACATTAGTAAATCCTGGCTAAGCAGACCACATCCTCCTCACCCTAAAGCCCTGCAGGTAATGAGAAGGAGGGGGGTGGGGGGGGTGGGGGGGGGGTGGTTGTTGCCTCTTAAAGGGACAGCGGGAGGTGACATGGACCGGCAGGATCGACTGCCAAAAATGCTCTTGTACCATGTAAAGATTTTGGCTGAAAACAGGGAGAGCAATCTTTCAATTTGTTGCTGTGTATCAACATGTGGCTTTCTTCCACTAAATTAACCCGTTTTACTTGAGAAAAAAAGGTTTTCTTTCAACGTAATTACACATTTTTATGGCTTGCTTCATGAGAATCTCCCCAGCTGAGAGGATGTAATGAGAAAAAGAGTTGTGCGGATTATCTGAAATGGTCATTAAACTTAAACATCTGCTTTTTTGCTGCATATCATCACCCCCGTGCTCACCTTCATTCAGATACGGAGACGAAACGGATCATGAATTAGCCTCGCAGTCAAGCATGCAAATGGACAAAGACTGCAATGCCGACCAATCGCATCTTTGATTTGCATTTGGGGAACAGGACTGGGCAGCCATCAAACGTAATGTGCCTGCAAGCGCATGGGTAGGAAGGCACAGTGCGGCAGATTAGTGTCAGTAACCACAGTTTACATCATATTGCCTCAAGTTACGGTCCGAGACTTGAGCATTAAACTCAAAGTCATGTTCCAGGATACAAAATATACAACGCCGGAGAGCATACTCTCAACCCTTAATAGTCATTGTCTCGCCCTGTGATGGGCTAGTGACCTCTTTGGGGCGTGTTCCTTGTACACCATTGGGTACAAAGTGATGGATGGTTAGTAATTTTCTTCAACCTCTTCCTCCCGTATTAGAATACATCCATTTTGAACCAGTGGACTTTCATTTAAGAGGGATTCACTAGAGTTGTTACAATTCATCTCGGAGGGGGGGCAAGAATGTCTGGACCAAATCTGATGGCAATCCATCCAGAAGTTATTGAGAACTTTCACTCAAAACCACAAACATCAACCTCATGTGGGCCCTAAAGGGAAACTCATTAGTCATCGGGATACATTGTCTGGGAAATGTGAACGTCTGGACAAAATTTTGTGCCAATCCGTCAAGTAGATGTTGGGATATTTCCCTTGGAACTGGGAAACTTTGACCTGCTGATGGTGCTAAATGAAAAGTCGAGACAAGAGGGTTCATTCTCTTGGGAGAGTGAACATCTCTTCCAAATTTTGATGCAATTATCCAGTTGTGAATACATTTTACTGAAGAACCACCACTGTGTGAACCTCAGGGTGCCATTAACAGCATTTAGTATCTCTGCCAATGGATGCCTGAACAAGTTTTGATGGCAATATCCGCTGGCTGATCCATACTTAACAACAGACAATGTGATGCACATTCCCAACCCAAGGCCTCACACTAACTCACAGTGAAGCAACATATGCCTATGCGTTGAAAAGACAAACGCTCTTTGTCCGGAAATCCTAAAGCAACTAGTCATCCTTCACAACTGTGTTGCATACTCCAGAAACATGAAATACTCATATATTGTATGAAATAATACTATTTTGTTTCACCCGAGAGGATGTTGTGACCACATCCTCTCCTCAGGAAAGGCTTGTGTTTAATCCCCTCGGTTTGATTTCACCCCTCATTGCTGTTTGTCTGTAGCTTAGCGGTATAACACTGTGTCCACATCCTGTCTTCAGAAGCTGCGAGGGGAAAAGGAGGAAGAAGAAAAAAAAGGGGGGAAGGAGGAGGGGAGAAGAGAGGAGACACTGGCATGAATATGCCGTGCAGTTTGCATGCATGTATGCTGGAACCTCTCTCTGTCCTTACGCTTCACGCTGCCTGGGCGAGTGCCAGCCGAGCGTCCGACTCAAAGCTTCAGATATGCGGCACCTTTGCCCGGTGCCAAGTTTGTCGTATGGAAAAACAACCAGGATCTCCGTTGTGATTAATGTGCTGTTTATAGCGCAGCACGATGCAGCTTTGACATTTTGCATAAGTATACCATATGTGTCATTAGAAAATTCTTCATACCAGCCACAGCTGTAGACGCTACGCGGGCACACATTTTTCACTTACTGCAGCGAAAAAAAGCTGAACTTTTTTAGTCCGAACGTCGGAGAGAAATACTTGTTGAGATGAGTATTTTTTTTTCGCCGTGGAAGAGATGCCAACTGAGGACAAGGCAGCGGGTAGGAGAGCAGCACAGTGGAGAGCTGGCTGTTAGCAGACATAATGGGAACCAGACCTGCTGGTAGAGAGGTAATTAAACTGCGCAGCACAATGGCGTCACCACTCGTAAAGTCTTGAGGAGAAGTTTTTTTTTTTACGTCTTAACTCTTCCTTCCATTCCTATCAACTCCTGTGCATCCAAGATCTGTAAAAAGTTATGACGCTGAATTAGGTGACAGGATTTAGTTTGATATCATTACTTCTACATGGAAAAGTAAGCACAGTGGCTATTAAATGCCTGGATAAAGATTTATTTACTGGGGGAGGCTGAGCTATGGAGGGCGACTGTTTCATGTCCAGGTGTCTGAACATCAACTTCTTCCCAATGTATTAACCACCAGCAAAAGGCACATATAGCTTTAAGACTGAGAGGCCCAACAGAAACAAAAAGTGCTTTGGACAGTGTTGAAAGTTTTTGCAGACAAACTCATGGCTGCTATTTTCACTGTTTCTGCTTGCAATTTACTTGTGGATGCAGACTGTTCAAGGTTTGGATTAGCTAAGTTTAGCTAAATTATTGGCTGTCTCTCGAAGTCATTTTGCTATTTTAAGTGGCAGCCAGATTCGGAGTTGGAGTCTCATTTCCCTTATTAAGTGTAACATCATATCTCACAGCCTGATATTTACACCTGAGACGTGTTTAAGGTGACTATATATCCAAATATAAAGTGATTTATGGTAGTCAAAAAGGGTCCCCTTTGGTGTCAAACCGGTAATCAGTGACATTTTTTTTCTTTTCTTGATCTTTAAGTGTCTTTGTTTTGGTTTTATAACGCTGACAGGAAAATAGCAAAACAGCCTGACATTAGCAGCTACCTGGATACAGCATAACAGAGCCTTGAGCACCGAACACAGCATAAATGTCCTTTGAGAGTTGGTGAGTAACGACTAAGTGGCAGCGTGAGTGAAGTTCAAATGAACAATAATTGCCAAATGCCTGCGTCTCCCGGGAGTTCGACAACCAAACTTTTCACAAGCAGCAGCTTAAAATGTCAGCGTTTAATGACGCGTTGATGTCATTTGAAGTTTCTTTTTTATGTCGGACTTCCAAGGCAAAGGCGGACGGTTAAGTCATATTGTCACCCGAGTGCGCATACCTGCAGCGACAGCTAATGTGTGTGCACAGGGAGTGTATCGAATCAATCTGATGTGTAATGTGTTAACTCGTTAACTTTGAAAATATTGACTCTCTGGATGTCTAACGAGCAGTCAAGGTGCAAGCACCACTCGTCTTGGACGTGGGCCAAGGTCTACACGGATTCCTCGCGCTGCAATACGTCAGTCTCCAGCCATCCGCTAATCGGGCGAAGCCGAGCTAGGCTAAGTTCCCTATCAATCTATCGTTTTCCACAGACGTTGATTGCGGGCCCGTTGATGCCGAGGCTCGTGCCGCTGCCAAGACGACGGCTTTCTTTTTTTTCCCTCAGGAACTCGACGTCTGCTTCGACGGGACAATGCCAGGCCTCATTCTGCACGAGTTGCGTCGTGGCTTCATAGGGATAGAGCACATGTGCTTGATTGGCCCTGCCTGCAGTCCAGATCTGTCTTTTATCAGTCCGTTCCATCCATCATCTTTACCCACTTTGTACTTTAACAGTGTCGGGGGGGTCTGCTGGTGCGGATCTCCAGTGCACGTAGGGTGAAGGCGCAGAACACACTCCAAAGGGGTCGCACACACTCGCTCGCTCCCAGAATCACATTTTGGGAAAAATTCAGAATCTCCATGGAGAGCATTTACTGCCAAGCGGCTCAAGTCTTCAGTAGGCAAAAACACCACTTGCAAAACTGCAGCATTATCCACAGTCCCAAATGATTACAAAGTGCAATCAAAAGGCATTAAACTCCCATTTCTTGGTGCTTTCTTCTGTTCAATAACGATCAGAATGAATAAGCAAAGTGTAGACTTCACTTTTTATTGCATTTTTAGTAAGTGACCCAACTTTTCTAGGAATGGGGTTTTAATATTTAAACTGCAGTCAGGTTAACCAAACTGCCCTGAAACTGGTTTTTGTAACCATAAATGTATCATTTGAGGTTAAACATTGTAACTCGCCCCTTTTTCCTCCCACTCACACACACACACACACATACACACCCCGCCAGTACAGTCGCAGTGAGAGCCCACTATTGCACCCCGAGGAGGGTGTCAGGGTTCAGGGGGCATCGGAAGGGTGCAGGTCGCGACCCGCCATGTCACGCTCAATTGTGATTGTCATGTTGACGGAGAGGAAAGAGACTGGAAAATTAGCAAGCTAACATAAATTTTAATGATAGGTACCGGGCCGTGGAAATGTGAGTGTTTGGGTGCGAGTGTGTGTGTGTGTGTGTGTGTGTGTGTGTGTGTGAGTGACAAGGAGAAAGAGAGAAAGACCTTGTGTGTGCAGGGGGAGGAGGAGTGTGAGTTATTTAGTCCTGAGGCAAACGGAAACCATTGTTTAAGCCACGGCTCTTGTCTCATAAGTGTTTGCTGTTGTGGGAATGCTGCGGTTTTCGAGTCACAGAACAAGAACTCAGTGTTGCACTAACAGAAACAGAAACAAAGTGAGGAGCAGAGCGAGAGCAGATGGAGGGAAGAGGGGAGCAAGAGAGGGAGCTGCAGAGACGGGAGACAATATGAGAAAAACAGACAGAATGAGACAGGGGAAGACAAAGAGCCGGAGCCGGGTAGAGAGAATTTGCATGCAAAGCAGAATCGGAAATAAAATAAACTGTACAAGAGGGAAACAGGCAATGAGAGACAGACACGGGAAAGGGGAGAATTAGAGATTAAAGAAAAGACTTAAATAGAAGACACAAGGAAGAAGAGATGAAGGGAGATGTAAAGGGAAAAAAAGACTCAAGAAAAGGACAAGAGAGAGGTGATTCCTCCCATTCCTGTTTTTTTCTGTGATCTTTCTCAACCCCAGGCCGTGCATATCCCCAGGCCAGCCCGCTGTTGGAATTTACAGTCCAGTGGGCCTGCCTGCTAATAAAACACATGTGGACTTGTAGAGGAATGGGGAGGGACAGGGTCCTGAGAACAAGCTCTGTCTGTATCTGAGCACTTCCAAGCACAAGCATACGCAGGAGCGACCCATTCATAAGTATTCTACCTGTTACAAGTACTAATGTAAAAGTAAACTCCAACACATTCACACGCCTGTGCACAAAACACCACACATTAGTCGGTCTCTCTTCCTGCTACACAGCCCATTATGTTCAATACTCTGCCTCTGATACACAATAAAGCAAGTTAATCTCGCAGGTTAGTATAAATCTATCTAAATCCTCTGCACACCCATCAGTGTGCTGGCATGTTGATGGGGGTGAAATGGCACTCTGGTGTTGGCCCCAAGATAGAAAGTGGAATAGTTTGAGAAATGAATGTAGGTACAAAAATGTCTTTCTCTCTGCCAAAACATGCTGTAATATTCAAGTCCTGTTTTTGTCTTCCTCTAAATTCTTGAAAGAAAAGCTTCAGAAGGTGGCAGCAACTTAGCTTGGTGGATAGCACTGTGATCTCACAAGTATCTGGTTAAAATCTGGGTCAGACTGATGCCTTTTCTGTGTAGCGTTTGCATGTTTTTGCAGTGTCTAAAAACATAAATGTTTAAGATTAGACTAATTTGCACTGAGGTGTGAGAGTAAATGAAGTGTGCCAACCTAGTTGAGTATAATACAGGTAAGATAATGGCTGCATAGAAGCTGTGGAACATTTGTAAAACAATCCTTATACCATTGGATGTTGACTCCTTGCCTTGCATCGATAGCCATTGCTATTCTGTCCTGGGATCAGTTAAAGGCATATTCCAAATTTGTTAAGTGGATCATTGAGGTATTAGGCTACAAATGTTCCACATATGTCACTGATTTGGACTAAGGAGAAACTGGCCAGAACAAAGTGGCCCCAAGTCTAACTGGGATCAGTCCTGCATGTCCTCCCTGGACTCTGCTACCAAATCACAACTGCACATATGCATCTCCTCACAACACTGTTCCCTTGTCTACCTTCCAGTCACTGTAAATGTGCAGGATCTCTGTCTCGCTTGTTCTCTTTTTTCCTCTCCCTTGTCCTATTATTCCTCTCTCCCCGTGATTCATCCTCCAGCTGTCCGCAAAATATGTCCTCGCTGGGCATGATACGCTCAAGGACTATCCCCTGCGTAGAAAACCTCGCAATTAAATGTTTTATATACTTGCCTCAAGAGGAGTGTGTGGCCGACAGAGGGAAAGAGAGCGTGTGTACACGCCTGCATCATGTGTGTGCAGACTTGCTTCAAGCAGAGATCCTGCTTCAAACTGGGGCCCTTTTGATATTTGTGGGACTCCAGGGGGTGGAGTGGAGAGACAGAAGAGATAGAAAATCCTGTCACCAAAACCTCTCCAACTCAGCCTCTCTCCTCATTAATCTCCCATCCGTTGAGAACTCGAATAAAGGCGCGTTTCTTTGTCTCAAAAACATGCTCGGATTGGCCTACCTGTTGGTGAGAGCAAACAGCTTTCTGTATGTCCAATTTGGAGGAAGTACATTTAAGGTAAAATGAACTTTTAAGGAATCTTAAAACCATTTTCTAATTGTGAGTCAAGGGGCCAGATAAGAATCTCTGTTGATTCCTGGCATAAAATGGTGAACATTATGCACAAAGACAGAAGACGGAAAAACTCTGACAGCAGCTCTGGATTGTATTTGTTTTCACATCGAGATACCATCGATCTACGATCTGTTATGTAATTAGGAGGACGTAAACAAAGACGGCACAGACAGGGCTTCGAAATACCCTCTCCATTGTTTCTCAAGCATCATCTGGACATACGGAAGAGGAGGAGGAGAGGAGGAGGAGGAGGAGAAGGAGGAGGAGGAGGAAGGGGGAAGCTGGGGTACAACAAGGGGGTCAAATTAAGGCTACGGCTCAGTCTGTATATTATTAGGATGGAGGAAGATAATAGTGGTGGGAGGGGAAGTGCACAGTGAGAGCAGTGATTAAGATAGACAGAAGCATCCCTGAGCAAAATTTAGACATGTCATGTGCGTTTTAGGGAAAAGTAAACTTGCCCCCTCATCCACCCCTAAAAGTTGGACCCTGTATCACCCGTATGAAGTAGGCGGATGGGGAACTGAGTACTGGGCCATCCTATGTGATTGTACAGTACAAGAGTCTGCTTTTAGTAGAAGGAGGGGTGGGAAGGGTCGCTGTATGCAATTAGTAATAAAGAGTAGACAATGGTATATAGGCCACACAGCAGGATTACAGTCACGACCTATATGATATGTGTGTTTGTGGACCAGTTTTTGCATTGTTCATGCTCTCAGTGCAATGTTTTTTTTTTTTCATTTTATCGATGCAGGTTTTACTGTTCTTTTCCTGTGATCTCAGACAGAGGGAGGGGAGGACTTTTGACCCAGCAGCGCCTCAGCCACGTCTGACAGCAACCCACTGGGGACTCGTAGGGGGGGAAATCTTCTCTTTGCATGAAAAAAGGAAATGGGTATTATGTTCAGGAAACTCTCCCGCCGCCCCTCTGTAAGTCATATCAGCGGTGTTCTTTATTGACAGTGTTTGTCTCCTTGAACATCGACTGCGCTCGAAGAATAAACCAGCTTTGCCAGCCTTATTCGACTCCCTCTAACCGCAGTCTCATCAAGCAGGTCTTTCAACCCTGTTTATTGTCCTCTTAATGCCTTTCTTTTTTCGCTGAATGGTTTTAAACAGTTTGTCCTAATTGATCTTAATTGCTTCTGTGTGTCTACAGCTAAAGAGGGGAAAGTGGGGTAGACAATCTTGGGAGAGCCGAGAAACCAAAAAAACGTATTAACTTCGCTGAGTGAATAGTGAGCGTAGAGCAAATGATGGCCTACGAGATTTGTTAATTGCCCAATCATATAAAGAAATCTTGACTGCGATATTGTTCTAAAAATAACTTGGTTGAGACAATGCATCACAGTTAGCCTCTGTTTTGCATGAGTACCAGGGTTTCTCGCCTTATCTCATTCATCTAATCTAAAAGTTGAATTACGTACAGGTCTTGTCATCTCGCCTCCGAGCCGCGTGAACATCAGGCCCCTGTACGAGCTTCTACGTGTGCGTTGGGTTCGCGTTAAATGCGGTTTACATAAACCTATAATTGCTTTCCCATATTTGATCCCGCCGTAGGCCTGTTCCTCCGGTGTCACGCTGCTACAGTGTCAATAGCGATGCCAACCCACACCGTGACATACATAATTGATCCGTCGCCATGGCGACATGAAACCTGAGGAGGCATCACCCTGACGGTTCTGGACTGGATGCACGGCCCTCTTATCTGATGAGGTCACGGTTGCGTAATCCCCCCCTTTATGATTGACGCTTTGTACATGTGATTTAGTCCAATGTTTTCCGCCCGCTATAAACATGATTAAAAACTTTACGTTTGGCTCATGTCGAGGTATTTGTCATTACAAGTGAACCCGCCGTGGTTATTTCTGCCCAAATCGCACATATTTGGAGAATTAGGAAACAGGACACGGTAATGAGATGAGTAATCAGCGGAGCTCAGGCTGGTGAACCCGTCACAAATGATTTGTATGAAGGCCACTGTGGTCGAACGAGTCAGTGCATTATCCTAATGCAGGATGTCTATTCAAAGAAAAGAGGTCATGCGCGCTATTTTTCATTTCATTACGAGTAAAACTGCCGTCGGTCCCCGAGGCCCGTCTATTTATGCCTTAGTATGAACAAAGGTCTCATCTGAAACATTGTGCATTGTAATTGTAAAACACTGTGAATAATATTCTGTGAATGGGGAAAAGAAACCCATCAGTCTTTACATGAATGAATCATAATAACTTGTGCACTTTTGCACAGAAATCATCTTTTATCTATTACTGTAACTCTGCCATGACACTTCATGAAGCCACATTCATCCATTCACTCTCCGATTGCAGAGTCCATCTGCTCGACCAGGATTTCTAACCATTCACACGCATTTATACGTTGATGTCTCAGCATCGAGGGAAAAGTTAGGAGTTCAGAGCTCTGCCTGGAGATACTTCCACAGGGAGGCTGCAGGGATGCTGCGGTCCAACCACTGACCTTCCGATAAGAAGACCTCTGCCTGCCTCTGAAGCCACACTCGCCCCAAACATCGCCCATATGTGCCTCCACGTCGAGGAAAGCTGCAGTTTGACAGATATAAGTTGAGAGTGATGGGCAGTTGCTTGAGGACGGATAAAAGTCACCAGGAGTTCAGTCACAGCTGCCTATCTATCAGTCTTTCTATCTGTCTGTCTGTCGGTCGGATGATTGATGTGAAGTGTTGCTCTGCATAATTTGAAAACCTCAGAGGAGTCAGCCGGAAAGGGCACAACTGAAAAGTGAACAACAAGGTTGAAAGCATGGCACTGAATTTTGGTGAGAGGGTTGGGGCGGTGGTGGCATTTAATCAACATTAATAAAGGTTAGCAGAAAACTCTGTGGAATGTAAAGCAGAGGCAGTAGTTTATAAGATTTGTCCGTCTCTATCACCATCTCATGAATTACAAAGCCATCAAAAGGTCTTAACAAAAGTTTCCACTCATATTTAGCTTTCATGTGTCGCTTTGATTTGTCGGGAATGTGAGAGAACAGATCAGAAACTATTGAGCACAGGCTTGAGTTGAAGAATTTTTCTCTACGAAAACAAATGTGATCGTTTATGCACGTATAATACACAATATACCTCGATCCATCTCCTGTCTAGACAAACAGATTGCACAGAAAAGGAGTAAATGTCAGCGCACATGGCCCAACTCCAGAAATAGCTGAAGGTGGAGAGCTGGGAATTGAAACACCATTCCGTGATATTGACATGTTTTCCAATTTGAGATGTGATTATCTGGTTATTAGGATGCCAGCAAGTGGGCACGGCAAGTCTATAATAACTGGGTGTGGTGAATGAAATGATTTTTAATCATGAAAGGGTGTGAAGCGCAAATACACCAAGCTTGGAATGGCCATTAATTGCAAATAATTGGTTATTTCTGCAGGGCAGTAATGGGATATTTTGGGAGCGATGGTGTTGTGAGAAAGCGAAAGAGCTGGGTGTCATACGAGTGTCCTGATCCCAACTTGGCAGTAATGAGCGTATTGATTGGCCTTATAGCTCTCATGCTGATACTATGGCCTGATCTGATCGAGACAAACATGTGACTGCATGGATTCATCTGATGCTGACCGCTGCCCATGTGAAAGCTCTCAGCACCATATTCCACACGGTGGATAATTTCATCTGACATGTAGAGAGGCTTTACATGCAAGAGGGAGAAAGCAAGCCCATCGAAAGTGAGTAATGCAACACAGGCAGGTCCGCCAAACATATACAACAGAATCGATTGGACATGAATGTCCTCTGAAGTGACCACTATGAGAGTTCCTTTCACGACAGCTGTTGCTCTTTTCCACATTTAGACAGAAACCTAATTTGCAAGATTTTTCTACATCATCATTTCATGCTTTTTCCGCCTTTGTCTGATATACAACAGCCACAACCACAGAAAAGTTCTCTGCCCAGAATATGTCCGGCAGGGGAACCTTTCAGACGATTGAAGACGTTGCCAATGCTTTCGTTCCTTGGGCAAAGACGTTCTCTTTTTCTTTCGCCCGATTCAGAGAGGTTGAAGTTAAACGCCGCCTCAGTTTGTTTTTTCCTGTAGCGTCTCCATTATCACTTTAAGTGTCTTTCTACATTGGAGAGGCACAGCCTGCATTTGTCACGCATGGACATTCAGAAAATTCTTATTATAAAACCGGAAAAATTCCTTGCATGCAATGCATTACTCCCTCTCGCTTCTAGGACATGTACAGTATGGGTGTGTTGCTCACATTTCAATGTGTGTCTGACCTATACTGCAGTGGAGAACACTGTAAATATCACTGTCAGTGATCTAGGTAGCAAGAGAAGAATGAAAGGCTTTGTGTCTACTTGCTTTACCAGTAATATATAGTGCACTTAATCCTGAAAACAGCAACAGTGAAAACAAAGGGTGGCTTAATCCTATGGCTCAGCAGAATTTGGAGCATCACGTTAATTTACAGCAGCCCTTTGTATCAATCAGCCTATTTTTACTACATCTTTACTACTGTCTCCCGACCGTGCCAAACTTAACCCACATCACTTTCGATGGTTCTCTTAATGTGGTAGACGTTGGCGAGCCGGGTCCCCCAGGCTGCGGATTGATGTCGTCTGTTGCTCTGCATACTACCTTGTAATTAACCTGTTTGTTTTAAAAAAAAAAAGGCCTCTAAATAAATTTTGACATCGCTTGATGTGATGGATGTGCGGTCAGCTTTGTGCGTGGCAGCCGACTTCTGAGGGGGCTTTGAGAGTAAAACGGTCCTGTTAGTGCCTGGGCCCCCCACCCCACCCCACCCCATCCCCCCACACCCCCCCACACCCACTGTGTTTTTACATCAAGCCCCGAGCTGCAGGGGGCCACACGACTGGTACGGCTTTAATGAACGTCACTGTAACAGCAGGCAGTTGCACACATATTCATAAACACATGCACGCGCACGCACAAAAGGCAGACCATTGGTGGAGAGAAAGCACATGCACGAACCTATGCAACTGTGTGGCAAACACACACACACACATACACACTCAAGGTCAGTCAAGCAAATGAGGTTAATCAAGCTGCCATGATTTAACCTCCTTTCAGCTGCTGTTGTTGAGAGCGCTAATGTTGTTTACACTTTGTTCAAGAGAGTTTTTGTGTGTGTGCACGGAAGTTTCTTTTATTTTTTTTGCTTATATAACTCCATCATGCGACCTAACTTATGGGTAAAGGGAGGTATGAGTTTTGCAGTTGCCCATGCTGTTTACCGCTGCTTTGAATACAATCAGAATGACTGATCGCTCACTGCAAATTGCATTGTTTTTCACGTCAGGTCACGCGAAAGTGTTTATTAGCTTGTTTGCATGATTTAGTAACCTTCCCACAAGCAAGTAGAAACATTAAAACAAACAAAGAAAAAGTGCACCCATAGCCCATCTGAGCTCCATTGTTGACTTTTAGTGGCAGAAATGTCCCAAGAATTACTGCACTGACGTTTTTCAGATGTAGCCAAGTAGTGAGCTAACGTTGGCAGCATCAGTTTGACTGTTTGTTAGCATCTTAAACAGACTTAAATGAGAGACTGCAGCTAAAGCTCAAGCTTTGTGGAGATGAAAATTAAGTAACAGGGTTTGTATTGCAGTGTTAGTGAAAGTTGGTTTAGTATTATAAGGTAAAAGGGAGTGCTTATTATTTTAATGCTGTTTCATCCTCTCTTTGGTTAGCTCCTTAGTGTATGGGCCAAATCATGCTTTGTTCTTTGTATTTTCATTTTCTATGTTTGACGTTTGACTTATAAAAGAAAAAGCTCACACAGTGCACAATATAGTTGGGTCTCTCACAAAATAAGCTTCCTGGGAGTTTCTGGAGAGTGAGTTTCCCCAAAGTCAACATGACATAACAAAGCCTCAAACATTAGCATGCACTCTAATATGGGGTGACCTTCAGATAGAGTGGGAATACCATGGCTGGGTAGATTGTGAGCCTGACTTTTTTTTAATTAATGCAACCTGTAAACCCACAATATTATGCTGCACGAAATGTTACTGCCTTGGGAAATAACCCAGAGTGTATTTCCACTGTAGACGGTCATTTACAACTCAGATCAGACAGGACAAACAGGCTGTTAATTCATTCCTTACACTTTTGACCTTTTGGTTATTCACAGTGTCACATTTGCTGCCCTGTGCATGAACTTCAACATTCAGAGAAATCCAAAGCTTGGCAGGCCTGTGGTGCCTGGTTATGGGGGTTCAACAATGGTCAATTAGTGGCCCGAGATGGACGTCGCTTTTTAACAGAGTGACGATGGGACGTTCCTGTGATTGTAATGAAAAATAATTGCGATCCAGGACGTCAGACAGTGTTGCCACGTTGTAATCTGAGCATCATTTGATGGTCAAAGTATTTAAATGCTTGTAAAAGTGCTTTTCTTTGACGCAGCACTGCCTGCTTCTCACTCTGGTTTCTACACTAAATCATCTGATATAAATGAGCACAACAGTGTGGAGTTGGAGAGTGAGGGGGGGAGTATACAGGCCAGACATTATGTTACCCACAATAGTCATTTTTCCATAACCAACCCCCCCTCGGGGCTTGAGGAGAGTGGCAGTGCTGCTTCAAGGACTGTGCGCTTGGGCCCATCGTTGTGTGTCATTGTGAACCAATCGGGTGTGAATAACAAGCATGGGCTTTCTGCAGGACACAGTTAAGCATTAAGAGATGATCTGCCCCGAACAAAGGATCAGAGCGTGTGAGGGACAAATTGGACAGCGGTTTACGCACACTTGAAGATCACACCATACAGTAGGGAGGTCAAAGGAGAAAGTGTGATGTCGCCTCAGCCCGACACTAGCCTTCTGTGTGTTTTCACTGTTGGGGAACGGTGTTTTATAGATTAGTGAAATGGATAGTGTTCGCAAATTGTGTTATTTAGAGCTAGACGGCTTCCTCTGAGATCACATTTAAATTCATCCAGGCAGGACTGGAGGCTCTAAATCAGCATATGTTTTCATGTTTTCTTCCCCCTCTGCCTAAGTCAACAGTAATCGGGGCCAGTAAGTCAATGAATAGTGTCTTTATTCCATGCGGATAGCTGCAGCATGGATAGACCAGAATATATCTCCTAGGTGGTCTCGATTCACGTGCACACAGGAGCAGAAATGAATTACTCACCAAAACCATGTCTTTTTATTCAAAGTGACAAGATTAGCTATGCATAAAACAGGAAACACGTTTCAGGTTGCCTTGAAAACTGGATTTGGATGGAGCCCAGTAACAACATTAGGAGACTGTGATGCGATTACCAGACTGTTGGTTAGCACATAAATGAGACTTTAAAAGCAAGAGGCTTATGATTGCGCTGCATCTCGGTAACAATCCATTTAGTGGAGGTGTCAGAGTTGCAGAGCGCACAAAGTTGGACGTAATCAGACATGATGTATGGTTTTTGTGTTAGACTGGGAGTTGGCCGGCAGGAAACGCACATCCATCAAGTCACTCGCCAATCTATTTAGACTTGGACTAAACACTTCCAATTGTCCTTAATTTGATTGACTCGTGCAAAAGGACACGTCCAAACCAAATTTGCACATGACGACTATTAAAGAGCTTAGCTTTGTGTGTCTGCGTTTTGGCATTTGAAGGTCATTTGAAATAAAAGCCAAGACATGGGCGGATTTCGTCTCTACGATGAAGTCACTGTCAGTTGGAGTTATACTAAAAATGATCCGCTACATGCATATTTGATGGTGATGATAAGGCTAAGCAACCTTTGCAGATGTGCTGGGCCTATGCAGTGGTACTTTGTGGTGAAGTATGTAACAGGGTGGTGTTGAGGATCATAATTCAGCTTCTGGGAACTGTGAATACACAAACAACATTTAACTGCAATCAGTCCAACAGCTGTTATGATATTTAACAAAAACACGGGGTTGTCAAAGTCATGTCGGCGCTAGATAAAAAATAAATAAATTAAGAAAATCAGTAGACCACTCGATTCATCCATGAGTGTCCAGACATGTTATGCTGGACCAAAGTGGAAGAAGACCAACTGTTGGTGGAAATTGTTTTTGTGAGTTAGACCGCAGCAGTTTGGAGGACTCAGTTGTACGTTGAACGCCCCTTATGGGAGAATTTTTTTACCCCCAGTTTCGGGGAAGGGGATGTGGCGAAAAAAGGATTTGTGACGCACGTTTGAACACTGAGAGAGGAAGACCGTGATTTTGCATGATTTCTCAGGGCTCCGGCACGTTTCCACCATCAAATCTACTCAACTATCTTCCTTAGGTATGAGTCAATGGATGATAAGAAACGATCATGCATAAAAGTCAAAGACCACAACAACCATAGAGACACAGATGTGGTTGCGTGCCACGTGACATTCAGGCATCAGCAGCTGAACGTCACTGACGTCAGTTCAGGGGTCCTACTGGCGGCCAAACAAAACAAACAAAACAAGCCCATGGGGTTATTCAGGTGCTGAGGACTCTCCCCAGTGTGTAGTTTTCATAACTTTCCGGTCCAAAAGAGCCTCAGCATTGTCATGCATAAAATCACAGCATGGCCAACAACCTTATGAGTTATCGCAACATGCTTTTCGTGTTTTTTTTTTCCAATGTTTTACTGAATTGGATAGAAAGAAATCTGGAAACAAACCTCTTGGAGTCTTGTCATTTTCTGAGAAGTGTTTCGCAAGAAAACAGGAAACTGCTACCTCAGTACTCTCTGCAAGTTTCACTGGGCTCCAAAACATTTCAGAACCGTTTAATGTAGCACACGTGACCTTGTGAATGTCTTTGTTTTGGTTGTGGCCAACTGAGGTCACCGTGTGTTGTGTCCTCAGGCTAATAGCGGGTTAAATGAGCCCGGCGAGTTGCAGAGAGGGCAGGAGTCTGTCTGAAGGGTCTCAGAGCTGATTATTCAGCAAACGTGTTCCTGCGCTGTGCAATTTAAGCAATTAATAAATCTGCTGGGATGAATGAGACTCTTTTTCCCCCTCCTCCCCTCCTCCTTCCTTGGCCGTCGTTCAGGTAAAGTTTGGCCTGTCAAGTTCGATGCGTCGTGCAGACCGTTGAGTCAAGCCTGTAGGTCCAAGGTGTCGCCACCGGTTCCCCTGGGGACAGGCGACCTTTGACCCCTCCTGGTAGCCTGTGGGTCACCAGGCTTTGACCTCGCTAGTTACAAGGGTACATTCCCACTGAGAGGGCTGCAGACCAGCAGCCCCACAAACACAGACGCTCAGACAAACTATAACGCACACCTACACACACACACACACACACACATGTAGGCATAAACACATCCTAACTCCCCTACCAAGCTCCTGCGCTCTGCTGCTGAGCCAGCAAAAACAAAACTCCCAGGTTACTTCGTTTTGATAATCACATTTGACTTTGAAGGTTTTTTTGCTGCAAACATTATTACATTTTCCCCCCAGAGTCACAAAGTCTGGCGCAGCTTTATTAATTAGTGCAATCAGTAGCGAGTGATTTACGGTGAGACTCTTTGGTGTCAGAGTGGTGGAAATAGGTATCATTAGTCTGTGAGACGCTCTAAGTAGTGGCCGTATACACATAATGAAAGCTTTCATTAGGGCCCTGACACGATGGGTTGTATGAGGCCAACGTATGTGTGTAACTGTTCACGTGTGTGTCTGTGTGTGTGTGTTCTGGCAGCACGACGAGCACGAGACAGTTCGCACGCATACCTTCCTTTTGATTTGACTTTGTTCGGCTCTTCTTCCTGTCTGGCTTTTTGCATTTGGAAGGAAAAGGGAATTTTCACTCTCAATTCCCGATTTCCCACTTTGATTTGTGCCATTATCACCTTCAGCCCGTTTTACCTTTTGCAAGTCAGTGTCAAGTGAAAGTGCTGCATGTTTGAAAGGAATCATTTCCTCTTCTTCCCATATGGCCTGCCCCCCCCCCCCTCCTCCTTTCACCAATACATGTCCTCACCTCCATGTTTCCATTTCACATGCAGCCATGCAGCCTTTACTTAACCCCCGTACCTGTATTTACATCTTATTATGTACTCAAGCTGCAGTCCACTGATTCGTGGTTATGGACACATGCTTAAAACACATACAGCATGTGATGATTTTACCAGGCTCTACTGGATGCCTGCAGGAGAACAATGGGGCTACTGTGTAAAGATGTGAAGCAATAGGGTTTAGATGGTGAATCTGACAAATGCGGTAAGTTAATTTTGCAGATGACGCTTTTGCCCTCAGTGCACTCATCTGTCAGGCAGTTTCTGGTTATCACCGGCTAAGATGCTCAGCACTGCAGGAAAGAGTAGATTTCACCAATCAGAGATTAAAAAAACAAAAATAATGATTAATCAAATTTGACATGAATTCTGCTTAATCGAGCTTTTAGCTCTTTTGGAATCCACCAACTTGACATCATCTCCATCTCAATTACATGGAATGAGGATACTTATTCCATGTGCTCATGCACTTATCCCTGGATGCCATTTGTGCAGATGTCACTCTTTGGGTCTCACAACAAGTCAGCTATTGCGTAAATGTCGTCTCACATCTCCACATTCATCAAATCAGGCTCTCTTACAAGGTGCTTCTCAGAGGCAAAGAATTCGAACATCTCAACCACCTGCCTCTTGAGTGAACATCCACCTGCTGCTTCATCAAACCTCCTCGCAAAATGGGAATTTATGCAGCGCAATCACACTGAAAGGTTAATATGAGCCCACACGTGTGCTGATGAGCTCCCAGTGGATGAAACGCCAGTCTTTGGAGCCAGATGGAACCATATTTATGCACCATATATCATATATATATATTTACCATATATATTTTGTGACGTATTGTAAATGTCAATCAAATAGACCAGGGATGTAACAGTATTGGTAACATTGAAATATCGTGAACGGGGGCTTTCAGGTACCATCACAAATTTGAGAATCTGAGATTAGCCAGTACGATAACCAGTACGCTAATGTCCACCCTATGAACTGCATTCCTTAATACTAAAGACACTGGAAGCTTCTGTTTGAACTGCTATTTATTTAGTAATTAGAGCTTCTCCTATGTCTCCTTTTTTCTTTAATATTTGAATAATGGAGTATTGGACTGTGGAGCTTTCTGCATTTTTACCCGTCACATGTCTTACAAAACCGGAATAGATATCGAATGTTATTGGAATATCGAAATATTGTGAGATTTTGATATCATTACACCCTTAAAATAGAGTTTATGGGATTGTTTTCAAATCGACCACCAGATCACACTCTAGCACGGGAACCTATGGCTATTTCATGATTGAAAATAACCTTTTTCTGACTGAGTGTGTATCGGAGCCATCTCTAGTGGGTCTTGGTGGTATTGCATGTAAAGCCACTTAGGCGTTGGCCTCACTTTTTACACCAGAAGACTACGTCCGTTTGTTACATGGACGTAGTCTGCGGTCAGCAAGCTGTCTCCGTCATGAGTGTACACGTCAAACACACCTGCTGTCACAGACAACACCGGTTCATCATTAACACTGAGAGTCTCTCAGTGAATGTGCTTGTGTGTAGACAGCAGGATCTCTATCTTATGTAATCTATGTATATCCTGTTGGCTTGTCATCTGTTGGTAAATTAATCATTAAGTCCTGCTGCTGCTCGGAACCATCTCTGGCCTCTACCTTTTCCCCCTCAAGCTGCTCTTCAAGCTGCTTACGTAATACCAAATCCAATGTGAAAATTAAATAGTACATCTCCAGTTTGCATAAAACTACTGTTTTACGAGGCAGTCGTCTCTGTGATCACGTTGCTCGTTCTCTGACTCCTTTATTCTCCTTCTCTGTTACCTGCTAAAAACAAAACAGCTGATTTTTGAAGCCTTTTCCAACACCTCCAAATACAATGTACCAAAATTAGATCTAAAACCCAAACGGCTCCAGGAGATGGAGGTGCATTTGGGATGAAATTAAGAGCTTATCCACAGGGGCATCATCTGATGGCTTCGGTCCCCGGAGGCTCATTGATCTCAGCGGCAGGCTTTATCTCAATTCCTGTCTTCCCTGCTGGTGCACGCAGATGGTTTCGTTCCTTCAAACGGTGTAAAAGGTTCCTCGAAAGCACCTTCAGAGGAGCGAGGGGCTCGTGCCGGAGCATAATATATTTTTGTGTCAGTTTTTGGTACTTTCTCACGGAGTGATCTTTTTTTTTTATGGCTATACACGTGCTCACACACATACCCACACACACACACACAGACACACATGTAGACTCTGTGGGAGTTGGCTGCCATGGTGGTGGAGTGTGTGTGATGCCAAGGCAGCAGCCTGGTGCGGCAGTGATGGTGAGTCATAGCTCGCAAGAACACAGCGAGGAGCCATGGCACCTAGTCATTACAACACATGTACACTCACACACACTCTAACACACACGCATACAGTTATACACACTGCAGGGCTGTAGACAGGGAGAGAACCAGGTGCTGTGCAGATGCAGCAGCGCCTTTGATTCAAGTCTGAATCAGCGCCCCGAACTGATGACTTTTCCCTCCCCATCACTCTCTCTCTCTCTCTCTCCGCCCGGGTTGTATATTCCCGGTCTTTCCGTTGTATTTATCTCCTCCTCATCAGCGCTCACTTCAAAAAGTTACACGGTTTTTCTTCCCACACACAACACACGCGGGCCCTCGTGCGCCGTCAAACAACACGTTCCTGCTGGGGACGTCGGGCGCCCGATCAAAACAAACAAACAACCCGCGGCCGAAGGCGCCGTCTGCACGTTGCGCCGCACTCACGTCGAAAAGACAGCCCCCATCAGCGATCCAAAGACGCGATTAGATGGAGGAATCGATCGCAACCTGTGAGCGTCAGATGAGCGGAGCACAGCTGGTTAGCATGGCGCGGCTGGCGGTGGCTTTACGCCTCATTGGACCCCAATGCAGCATGGTGTGCAGCGGCACAGCTCAGGTACAGGGAGCCGACATCAGAATGTGCGAAAGCAACAACCCTAACCCTTGTCCATGTAATGATATACTGGTTATATAACCGTGAACGTATGATCTGATCACGAATGAAGGTTTCCAACTGGAAAAATCCCAAATACAGTGATAGGATATCGATACAGTATCGATGCTTTGTGCAAAAGCTCAGTTTATCCAGAATATGAGGTAAACACAAACACACTTGGGGATCAATCTGGAAACATTTTAAATTAGAAGTATTGGTATCTGCAGATCTCTAACAAGCCAACAGGTCGGACAAATGGTCGAGCAGACACTCCACACTGCAGCACACAGGTCACAAGTTCACACCATGTCTCCCATTTGTTGCCAATACAAGAGTCATGTCATCAGTCAGCTGACCCCCCCCCCCCCCAACCCCACCCCCACCCTTCCACCACACATGCTGTAAATCACTGTGATTAGAGCTCGATATAGCTCGATCAAACAAGTTGCAGAGTCACGGCGACTTTGAAGTACGGCGTAGCATCGAGGTTGTAAACAACATGTGTGCTCCCAGAGGGTGGTGCTTTTTTTACTTTGCTGATAGTTTGTCAGATGCGCTGTGGGACCGTGGGTGAGGTTAAATTCTCTCTAATTCTCTCGCTCATCTCGCGTCTCGCACACACACCTGAGCTCACCTGTGACTGTGTTATTCTACACCCGGCGGCCGCCCCGGGAGAGCTCGGGCTGGTGTAATGTTACATCAGTGACACACTTTACCATTAGCCCAAGCTCATTAGTGTAAACCGGCGCCTCTCTAACCACTAATCACTAATCACTGTTTGGGAACTCTTTTCACTCTGAGATGTTGTTACTGAGCTGCTATTTACTTGGGGAACAGTGGCAAGGTGCTATGCAGATGGAAGATAGATAACATTGCCAGCATTTTGGATATATGACTAAAATCATACAATAGATCCCCCAGACATCTTGTTCATTATGTTGTTGGCCACAGAGAAAACTATCATGTTTGTACCTATAAATAAGCAGACTTCAAGATTCCCAGATCCTATATCCTGAATAGGATAATCCCTCTGGTTCTACTCTCAAAAGTCACTATAATACACATCAAATGTGAATTCAGCTGTCATGTGCAATGCCTATATCATTTATGCCTGTGGCAACACATCGCCCATCTCTTTATATTTGCACACAGTTGACGTGATGTTTGAACTGGTAAAACTATGGGTAATGTGAGTTGGTCACCCCAGAGGGTCTGAATATTTTACATTCAATTTGGTAGTAAAGTGAGAATTTCTTTTGAACTGCAACAAGATCAGTGTTAAAATAGCCCCTCATAAGGAGTGATTGAACACAACGTACACATTATGTCTCCCACTGTATATGTATCACTGTTCACTGTGCGGCTGTAAAACTACTGTCAGTGTTTGAGTTTTGAGTGTGTATTTGGAGAGTGATATCTATACGTACACACTACAGGTTTATGTAAAAAGAACACTTGTCTGGTTTAGATTTTGCACCATCCCGATGCCCCCTCTGCCAAGTGTTCCACTGTTTACTCGTTTTAATTCACTATTTGTTGACATGCCTCTCCAACGGTCTCCGAACTAAAAACAAATCCTTGTCCATTTATTGCACTTGGCAAATAAAGCAATTCAGACTCTGATTATGAGAGTGTCCGGACTTGGCTCGGCGCTGCTTTCAATACTTCCGAGAGATGGATGAGAGACGAGGCAACACTGGGGGGAGAAAGTGTTCGAGACAGAATGATAGATGGAGCAGGCACAGAGGAGGCATGTTCGGTGGACACAAGCCAAGATTTCTATCGGAGGGGCGAAACCCAACAGGGAGCGCTTTCTCACATCCTCCCCCAGAGAGTTTCACTGCACCCCCCCCTCGTCCCCCGTCCATTCTGTTCGACCCACCCAAAGTCCCCCCATATCCCTCGTATTCCCCCCTTTCCTTCTCTTTTTATAGCCCTCCTCTCCCCTGATCTTCCTCCATCTGTCTCCCCTCTTTTCCTTCCTTCTCGACGCTCTTCTCCCTCTCTCCTCCGCTCTTCACCGAGGCGATGACAGAACTTCCCTGGCACGTGTTGCGCAGATGAACCTCCAGAGCCTCTAGACACACAACCGACGCGCACGCAGGCTCGTGCACGGAGCACATGCTGAATGGATTAATTCAGCCTTGGTGTACCCACCTGGGCTGAGGAGCTGGTGATGGAGCACAAAGTGAAATTTGCAGACAGTCTGCTTGTCTTAAAGTGTGAGACTTCCAACTCTCTCACTTCATCTGTCTATAGCATGCATTAACACATCTATAAACTGAGAAAACGCTCCAAACCAGGCTTGATTTTTTTTCTGAATGTGGTCCATCCATCCATTGGTTGACACTAATTATCCCGAAAGCACGGACTAGAATCTGAAAAGGTTGCCAGTCCTTGGAAGAAGACACACACACACACACACAGACTACATAAGAAGGTTCCTGGTCGGACTGAGGACCTTTCATTGTGGCTGTTCTCGAGTTTCTCCAAAATATTCATGTTTAGACCAAAGTGTGTGTGTGTCTGTGTTAGGGTTAGTACTGGTCTGGTTAGTACTGGACTGGTGATGTGTCGGGACTGTATTAATCCCTGCCTTCATCCTTTACTGTGTATGTACTGGAGATAGGTACCAGCAGACCTTGAAACACCATTAAGGTACAAAGTGGGCAAGATAATGACTGGATCAATACCTCTCAATCATGTCATGAGAATAGTGTCAATCTATTTTCCTCTTTTTTGAACATTCTCATAGTGTCTGTAGATCTGCAGCAAGTTTCATGAGTTGTGTTTTGCATCAATGTATGTATTTAGTTTATTTGACCACCAATTGTCTGGTAGCATGCAATACAGTTTACAGGGTTGAGTTAGTTCGCATCTGTTATAAAATTCTGTGAAGAAATGTCATGAAAGCAGAACTGGGAAATGTGCAAGCTAAACATATTCATGCGTCATTTCTGCATCCATTTGCTTGTATCCCTGGCATGAATGTGGTTCATTTGAACCATTGTTGATGCATCTGGAGCTGGTAAAGAAAGAGGACAAAAGACCTTTTTGGAGGGGACCAAAAATGTCTTTTGGAAGGAGAGAAAGCTTGGAAATACAAAATATAATAAAGCATAAAAGTCACTGCCCTGTAACTAAAAGGCAGAGCAATCAGTCAGGGATGAATTCACCCTGACAAAACAGCATGTCTGACCTGTGATTGTGTCCTTGGAAAGCCAATTCCACTGCTGCTGCTGCTTGTTCATCCATTTTTCAGCCAAGAGTGGCTGGAATCAAAGTAATCTTGAAGTTTGAAGCTGCCTAAATAAAGCATGGTGATGTCGTCTCTACCTGCTTTGATTTTGTGATGAATGGAACTTGGAGCACGGGTGTCCGTTTGCGTTTATATTACGGTGCAGATGAGAGAAATAGTTCACGCTCTGTATTATTTTCTTCTATCTATCTGGATTCTGTCTCGTAACGGTGCCTCTTGCTGGCAGTGGACGCGGACCAACTCTGAGAAAACGCTGAGCTCGAAGCAGCGCGCAGCCACTGAAAGCCCCGGACTTTTATTAAGTTTGCTGTCATCGAGCAACTGGAAATCGACTATGCAAATAGTTTTTTCCTGAAATTTGGAACAGATGACAATTTCTGGAGCAATTTAACGTTGTGAGCAAAGGACACAATGCAGAAACTGATGCATGGGACTTGCTCATTGAACTCCCACACTATATCCAGTATATCAAATCAACATGATCTGGAGCAGGGCTCTGTGAAATTGCACAACACATTTATTTTTTTTTCCAACTGCCAGTAAGTGTTTTGTTTCTTCTCAAATAAAATAATGATCACATTATCTGGCCCCAGTGTGCACTTGTTTTCCCTCTTGAGCCTGCAGGGGCCTGGGTTTCCACAGGACAAGGCTGCGAGCATTAGTGAAGGGCACACACACTCCACCTCTCCTCGGGTGTAGCTTGGAATGGCTACGACGCAACATCGCCTCATCACTGTATATATCACAACCTGTATGTTATGGGGGCCCGCGTGTGCTGATTACACCCTGTGTATATTCACCGCGTGCATATATCATCTGAAACATAACACAGCGGCCGGCTTCCCCCGTATGTGTGTGGACGCGAGGTCTCGTTCATACATCGCAGCGACTTTGTCCATGTGTTTAACATGTGTTTCTCATTGGGTTTCATTTGCCTATCTGAGCCAGGTTCTCACCTCTAAAGCATCTGCGTTTATGTGCAGCGGGAGATATGGGACAGGTTTGAAAAATAGATTATTCTAGGGTTACAGAGCTGAAGAGGGGACCTGTAATGTACCTGACCACATATTTGACTGAATGAATGACGGCGAACAGGGCTGCTTGAAAGAATACTCCACGTTTCTGACCACCTAGAATAGTTGTGTTTGGTATTCTTTTTGGAAACACATTTGCTTTTTAGTGAAGAGACTGATAATCCATTTCTGGAACCATCCATTCATGCCATTATCTTAGCTGCTTTGCACCCGGTGGGGCCCGCATAGCTTCCTCTCACGCTACAAGTGACCGAAACATGCATGTCTTTGGACTGTGGGGGAGACCGGAGTATCTGGACAAACTCCATACAGACCAGGGAGAACATGTAAACTCTACAGAAACTCACCTGGGATTCCAACCATAGACCTTCTTGTCATCAGGCACTATTCACCTGGACAAGGTATTGCCATTCCTGGAAATGGGGTTAGAATGAAATTAGCCAGGCAGGGCAAGTGACAAAATCCTGAACCATCATCTTTAATGTTAGTGTAAAATCAACTCTAACTTCATTGATAGACGTAATGACGATCCTGAATGCCAAATTGTTTTAAAACAGCGGTTTGGAATTGAACACACAGAGTCTGCGGGGATACCTCCGCTAGGAAAGCTTCAAAGGGTTCTCAACCAAAGTATTTCCCTAATATTTTATCTTTCTTTGACGCACTGCGGTCTGGGGACTGAAGGGAGGGCCTGACGTACTTGGCTGCAGTTGCAACAACGGCAGGAAAATTCATTTCTGGACTGTCAGAGATATTTGTTCACTCCGGCCTCCCAGGGCGAGAGTGCAATCCGAGGTCCGCTCCTCTCCTCTCCTTGCTCCCTTTCCTCCTTAACTTCCCTCAATCCTTCCTCGCTTGCTTTCGTTTACCCTCCCTCTAATTTCGGCTCTCGCCTTTGGCTCACATATCCCCTGGATTTTGTGTGTTTGTGTGCATGTGTGTGCGTGTGTGCGTGCGTGTGTGTGTGTGTGTGTGTGTGTGTGTGTGTGTGTGTTTTTGTGTGAGACATTCCTCAGTATGGTCCAGGAGCTCTGTGCTGTCACACACTTCCTCCCTGAGGCCAGAACCCCGAGGAGGAGGAGGAGGAAAAAATGAGGAGGGATCACTCCATGAAGATGAGTTGTTTTTTTTTCTTTGTTTTTTTTATGCACAAAAAAGGTGCTCTGGTAAGGGGAAACAATTTCTCATCGCAGCACAGCACAAATATGACACGTAGAAATTCAACAAGAGCCAGCAGTGAGTTCGCGTCAATGAACGCTGAAGATTGGTGATGTGATATCACAGCACAGCTGACAGGTTACTTCCCTTATTAGACTGAAACATACCAGTGAGGCCCCCCGTGTCATTCTATCAGCTAGGTGGTGTGTGTGTGTGCACGTGTGTGTGTGTGTGAGAGAGAGAGAGAGAGAGAGAAAGAAAGAAAGAGGGAGAGAGTGTGTGTGTTTGCAGCTTGCCTGAATGCCTGATGTTGTTTGCTTTTTAGCTCGCCTCAGTAAGCCAAAAGGCTCATTTGTTTAACCCCCCCAAGTGCTCTCAGATACACACTCTTACACACACACACACACACACTCACTCTAACACACACACACGGAGCTTTGTGTGTACTTGTAGGAGCTTCTTCCCAGGAACTCTGACAAATGAATGACATCACTCTCCCACACATCTGTTTGCATTTTGATGCACAGCTTTCTCACTTCTCATTATCACATTGAGCTGACTTTTGTCAGGTTTCACTTTCTTTCAGTTCTTTTAATGAATTTACAGCCACAGGCGCTCCCACATCTTCACTCCCTCCCCAACATATATATTGCCCTCACGTGAGTCGGTTGGTAAACAAACCGTAAAACGCCACAAGATGAGTCCGCCCTTTACTCACGTTATGCATTGTGTCCTTTATTTTTTTAAAAAAACCGTTGTTTTGCTGCTGCTGCAGAGAGCTGATCATATATGGTGGCCTTAGGGTCAGCGGAGGCTTAAAGATTACACAGTGTCATATAGGAGAGGTTTAGCATTAACTCAATGAGTGAGGTAATCACCTCGAGATCTACACGCTCAGAAGTGATTGAGCGGCCCTATATATGGTCACAGACATGGTCCACGCTGCCGCCAACGCCGATGTCTCAACAGTATTGCCGCTGTCGAGAATAAATTGGCGAAAAATGGGATTTATGAACCTCATAAACTAGATTTATTAACGCAATCTTATCACACAATAAGTCAGTCATTATTTACAGAGCTATTCACTCAATTTCATCGCGTTATTTGGAACAAAACGAAGACAATAGCCAGTAGGGGAACATCCCTCGTACGCTATCCAGTGCTTGATCAAACACGCCCTTGAGTTCACAGACCTTGTTGACGGAGGCGAACCTCCCTGACGTGATGTTAGCGCTCCCGTGACCCTCCGTACGCATGCGAACCCTAAATCTTGAGTTACAGGATGACCGACACCGCGGCACAGTTTGGGATTTCATGGCCTTACAGTACAGCCCTGAGGGGGGAAACTCCACTCCAAAGACAATCAGGTGTTCCATTGCACATGTGGATGCTGTTTCCATGGAGGACAAACATTGGTTTAAGTGAGTTCATCCTCTTTGTGCAGTCGCTAATGTTAAGGGCCTGGATGTCAATGAGTAAAAGGAGCTGATTCTAAGGGAAAGTGCTTGAACCATTATGTCAGGGCCATTTTATTTATGCAGGCCCGAAATGACAAAACACAACTTTGCCTCAAAGGAGGCAAACAATCTGAACAGCAAACAACAGCTTGAGACACTCGACCCGGACAAGGAATGACACCCACTAAAAAAAACCTCAAACAGGGTGGGGTAGTACAAAAGAAAGTGATTCAGTGTGAACAAAAGCATCCGCAGATGTCGAAAATACGAAATCAGTTTCAGACTTCGCTGAATGCTTTTTAGTGGAGTTGATAAATGCTTCCGCACCAGATGATTTTTTTTTCCCTTCCATGACAGACCAGATGTTCAACAGCAAAGTCACGGATCGACCATCGATAGCATCAGTTATTCGTGCCTAAGCCAATTCCCGGGCGGGCGGAGGGGAGCTAACGCTTAAATGTAAGTCAAATGTGGGTCCTTACGGCTGTGGCAGTGACTGACACGTCCAGTAATTGTGTTCAGGAGTGGAGGTGGAGGAGGAGGCGGGGTGGAGGGTGAGGGGGTGGGTAGGTGGGGGGGGGTAGGCATGACAGGAAGCTGCGGAGCTGCGACGTGGCCACTTGCGTCCACTTGAGCTGAGCTTAACGACCACCCAACCTAATATGGTCAAGGCCTCAGAGTTAAAAAGGCAGGCGTCCGGGGCTCCAAGCGCCTGACACAGTGCTCAGGTATTCCAGCTATGGCAGCCGAGCTGCTGGAGGTCCTGCACAGGTTGGAGGTAGCGCTCCGGATGTCCTCTGTGTCCTTAGCCTAATTAGAGTGGTTGGAGAGGTATCACCATAGGAATTGGTGTGTGTGTGTGTGTGCGTGTGTGTGTATGCGTGCGTGTGTGTAGGGACTGGATGTGCCTTGAGCAATGAACAGCACATCCACTTAATGGGATTAACATTTAACCGGTGCACTCACTCTCTGTCACACACCTGTCTAAAAAAACACCACACCAGTGAATCAGGAAGCTGTGTGTTTCTGTGTTTCTATGTGTGTGTGTGTGTGTGTGTGTGTGTGCGTGTGTGCATGTGTGTCGCTGTAGGGGAGGGCACTGACTGTTGATTTACTCCATTCAACAATTACCACTCAGAGGTGGCAGGAATTCCAAAAATGAGGAAAGATTGCGTTCCTCATCCGTCCACTCTGTAAAGTCCTTTCCTCTCATAAAAATACCTGAATTAGTCGAATTAGTCGGCTAAGCCTCTCTCGTGTCATACCACATCTCACCCTTCAGGGCCCACCTGTCACTGCCAGTTATTTAGGTCCTCCCTAAAATGACTTCTGTTGTTCACGCAGGTAGGGGTCAGGAGGCGTGCTGAGGTGCACTTGGTTCGGACACTGGGCTCCGTGTGTAGCGGTTTCCACCGGCAGCCACTTAGCTTAGCATTGGGAGTGGACGCAAATGGGAAACAGTGATGGAGAGACAAACCAATTTGTGTCAATAGGCAAACAAGCCAGAATTTTAGCAGTTAAGGAACCCTTCCTGAAGGGGAACCATTTGTGGTTAGTAGGTAGGAACTGTACTTTGACACATCTGCTTCCACGCAGTCTCAGTGAAATGCAACGATCGCGTTGCATCGCTACTGGAAGACGAATCATATCGCGTTGCGTCAGATTGTTGCTGATTATGTATGTTTATTCTGTTGGATTCTTGGCAGCGTCTCCGGACACAGTACGCATCATATCAGCCACAGACCAGAGATACACAATACTAATGGGAAACAACAACAACCGCAGCCCCGTCCTGTGGTAAGAAATAACTCCAAAGGCTCAGCAAGGAAGAGCCTCTTGCACTTGCTGTTCGGGTTATATACCAACTATATACTAGCTGTAAATTAGAATAAATTCATTCATTAATTAGATAAGATCAGATAACAGCCTTAGACCCACATCAGGGTAGACATGGGAATTGTTTGTGTGTATTTCTCCCTATGATCCCCACACGGTCTTCTTACATTTTCACATTCCACAACCATGATGTCAGCAACGTCTATAAAAGTGCAAACTTGTTGAGGCCGAAACAGGTGGAAGCCAACGCAAGACACAGCAAGTGGATAGAAAAAAAAGAGAGAGAGAGAAACGGGTCAGCAGGTGAACTGAGGAGAGGTTTGAACGCAGGTTGGAAAGAGAAGAAAACAACGTGATGCAACATCTCTGAGCATAACTTTAGTTTAAAAGCCACAAGTTTTGCATAAGCCTGAGTCGCCTCAACAACTCCTGTTCTTATAAAAGACCTTTCTTTTGACAGAAACAGAAACTGAAAGATATTTCGTCATTGTAGACAAAGTCAGGTTGACCTACAATAAGTTGATTGGGATTTTATAAGAGAATCAAGTCAAGTTTGTCTGATTTTCTGGCCAGTTTTTACTCAAGTTGAAAGATTTTCGACGTATGTGGATTCCAACAGGAAACACTAAATGCAGGTTTTGCTCAAAAATCTTGACCGTCCTCTGTCAACATCCAGGCAGATGTATGCTAGGTATGCGAATGCGAGGCTGTTGTGCGGTCACAAGAGAATGCGGAAAATGGCTGAAAGTCATGCAGACACTGTAGCTCCTCTCCAGTAAGTGTAACCGAACCTTCCCCGACTTCAATGAACTGGTGCATCTGATGACAGCTCAGTGATAACAGAGCCCCCCCCCCCCCCCCCCCCCCCCCCCCTCCACCCACCTACCCACCCGCCTCCCAGGCCCTCGACCTCCCCCCACCATCAGAGATGACACACGCAGATAGACTAATGACAGGGGAGAGAGAGTCAACGTAGATTACAGGTAGATAAAGGTGTGGAGTGACAGCGACCAAACACGCATCCATATATTCATATAAACTAACTATACATCTAAGACCATTTTGTCCCCCTTTCCTAGACTGTTAGAAAAATGAGTCGTTTTGTCCGAAGGAGACAGAAGCCGGGCTCTATTTTTAGCGAGACAGTCAGAGGATGATTCAGACCGCATTCCTGATCACCGTCTCCCTCCAGATGATGTTTTGGGGACGACCGGGGACCGTTACACAACCAACGCAGCCCAGATTCCCACAGCGTGATTGACAGTCTTCCTTCAGGCCAAACCTGGAACCACTTACCTCACTCTCACACAGGGTTACACAGGGTCAGAGAGGGAGAGGGAGGGGGTCCGGTGGGTCACCACCAGGAAAGGGAAAAAGGCTCCATCCGTTAGTATCGCTCGATAAACAGGAGCCATATCATCGGCTGGATTAAAGTTGAGGTAGTGTTCCCAGCTTTCATCCCCAAATATGTGGATTCGCGGGGGCTGGTGCTGGCGCTATTTGTCTTCTCTCCAGCTGGTCGTTATCTCGTCTGTCTGACACGGTCTCCCGGGGTCAAATGTTAGTTTTAAGTGGAAATTCATCAGTCAAGTTAACGACACGGTGTAGTTACCTCGTGTCTTTAATGACCAGATATCACCTTTCCGATCGGTCGTGAAATCGTACGCCACGTTTTTCAGTTTCGCTTTCACTGCCGTCGGATACGCAACACTGGAGTTAACATTAAAGGTTTCTATGCGTATGAAGCAGTCGTGCCTGAACGTGGAAAAGCCGCCGAAAGTCATTTAAAAGCTGTAATCCGAACCGGTGCAGTGCAGGGAATGATGAATCCAAGACCAGCTTTACGGCTAATTGCTATTAGGAGATTCATTTACAAGTCGTCAAAGCAAAACTTTAGCACAATTTGTCCTCGAAAAAAATGATCAGACGCCGACTTAAAGGCCTGCTCGCCGTCAGAATAACAGATGAAAGGAACGACTTATTGGGAATTAGGCTTTACAGTTTCGTTCCATTGAGCGCGAGGGAGATAACTTTGTCTGTTCACTCTCAACAATCGCTCATTTCTTGCTGCGTTGCCAATGCTAACATCGCTAATTTGTGCTCTCTGACGCAGCTCTGTTGAAGCTCTTGCGGTTTTTTAATTTTATTCCCCGGCCTGCGCTTTCTCACCCCAACGCAACAATGCCGTGTCGAAAAGTCAAGAAAATGCACTCACACGCACTCACACACACACACCTCAGATCCACTCCAGTTTTGCACATAATGTTAAACAGACCCAGGAATGACAACAGTGTAATGCAGTTCATGATATAAATGAGGGTATAAAACTCTTCCATTTTCTCATTGAATACGAGCAGAGGAGCATTATAATACTTGGGCTTTTATCATTTACGAACAGGCCAAATACCTGTAGCGACTAAGCAGGCTGATGTTTGATAGATGAGCCTTGTTTGGCACAGATATGCAGATGCCCTTCACCGTCTCCGACGGCCGATACCGTGATGGAGAGATAACCTCCAGCGGCGCTTTGCCACCCCCGCCCTTCTGCGCATGACATCCAAGCTGCCGTCCCACATCACTCGGGCTTGTTTTCAAAGCAGTGTTCCATAAAGAAAAGGCTGAAAAGAACAGAGATAAAAAAGACGGGATCAGAGATGTGCAACGTGCTGCGCCTGGCTCTGACTCTTTCATCAACCGTGCAGCGTTTTCCACACACCGCAAGGTGACGGGGCCCAGGATTTACTGACCCAGAGGCCCCCTTTGTGCTTTCCACGCTGCGCTGATCCTCAGCTTCCTCTCCGGCTGCATGTGTAGGCCTATAGGCTTACCTTTTATACCACCCCGCCACCCCACCTCCCCACCTCCCCTTCTCCCTCTACTCTATGTCTGCTGTAAATAGGCTTAATGTTACAGATGTCTGTGAGCGAGCACAAAAGAGCCGGGGAGCGCGGCACAGAGGACGGCCCTATTCTGCGAGGCGGCGAGGAGAACAGGTGGAAAGAGAGCGGCCGGGGCGCAGGAGATGATCGGATTTCCTGATGAAAAGTTCTGCAGAGACATGTGTGTTTAAAAGCCAGCAGCTTAAAGGCGGGGATCTACAGTGAGACACAGCCAAAGATGTAATGGTAAAGTCCAAGAACATCCTCGTCGTGTCCTCATTCTTATACGGATTTCCAATGCTGAAATGGTTGTTAAAAAAAACAGAATTTGACAGTAATTTTGATTGTAAACCAGGAAGACACACAACTGGAGCAGTTTAGGGGAGTTTCCTGTGAAATGGCAGCAAACACGTTCCTGGTTCCTCCTCAGTATCTGATTCCTTGTCTGATTCTGGCTCGGACACATAAGGCTGGATGCCGTCCATCGCCGCATCCCTTCCAGTTCTTTTTCCGAGCCCTGCAAAAAGCGAGGGACGTTAAGTCACGTGAGTGGCAGGTTAGACGGACAATCTGCATACAGCCTTCATGTGTTGCCAGACGAGCCATGAAAATGAATCTGCGCAGAAATGGGAGCTCGTAAAATAGCATCTGAGGCATTTCTGATGAAACCACAGCTTCTATCCCAGCACCAGAGAACAAGGATAAATGCTCCATTCATCCATTCTAAGTCCCGTTTAAGACACATTTGTCAGCAAAAGGAGAAAAAAATGGCCAATTTACAACAGTTAATATCACGTTTTCTACCGGGATCCAGACATTCCCACCACGTTATTATTGCACAGCATTGCATGGGCAAATTAAATTGTTTGCTTTATTTCATTTTGTTTTTTTCTCCCCAGGCTTTAAGAATCAAAGGTTTCTCCGCTCTACCTCTGAATGAGAGCGTGTTTTTTTTTTAAAAAGACTTTAAAAAACGTGAAACGCGAGCTGTAAATCAAGCTGTCAGACGCTGTCAGGGCGGCGGCCGGCAGGGTGAACGAGGGCGTCCGCCCGTCCCTCGCTGTGTGGGCCGCCCGGCTGCCTGGCAGGGACAATAAGCCACACTGTTTGACCCGGCCTTGTCTGTCCCGCTGCCAGCTCCACGGACATTCAAAACAGCTCTCGCTCGCTCTCTCTCTCTCTCTTTCTCTCTCTCTCCATCTCTCAATCCTCGCTGCCCTGACTGCACAGCTGACACCGAAACTTCATTCTACATCGCTCTGCTCCACGAAATCAGGACGTGCCGCCTTGTGGAACTCTTAATTACTCCATGGTCATCCATCTCTGTGGCCCGGCTGGTTTCATTTTATCTTATTTTATTTTTTTGACAATGTAAAATAGTGTCAGGGGGAAGATGGCGTTGGTTCTCTTTTTCTTAGAGTTACGTCAGAAGACTTATAATGGGTCGTGAACTTGCTTCTTGTGGGTTCAAAGGGTCATTTTATGACACAGTTATCATGCACATTTAAGCAGAATTAGCATTGTACCACTGCTATTCCTGAGCTCCTTAACTACAACAAATCTATGCAAGCCGGATACAGAATCAATCAGTTGTGATAAGTTAGTACAGCTTCAAGGCCTGGAAGGTACAGAGGCTAACTTATTGCATTGTCAGTGAACGCCACAGTAAGGTGGACCTTGTCTTGTTATACTGTCTTGGACTTGAATCTCACACTTACAAGAGGAACCACATGTTTTTCTTATATTGCCTGTAATAGCAGCAATTATTATACCTGGAAGCATGATACAAATTATTTTTCTCTTTCATGTCTCCATGTTTCCCCTGGAGGTTCCCAAAGTTTCGGGGAAAAAACACAAAATTTCATGTCCCAACTAGTGAAGAAATGAAGTCTTTCCAACAGCTAAAACAGGTGAAAACCTGTTCGTTTTTAACTTTACATGTTCAGATAAGGCTTCAGTGGCTAGTGCACTCCCCACACCCCTCTGTCCTGCATGATCTACTGTGTCTGTGTAGGTTTTCACTGAGCACTACATTTTCCTCCCACAGTCCAGAAAAAAGATGCATGTTTAGGTTAAAGGAGAGTCAAAAGCAGCCCTGAGGTGAGAATATGACAGTGAATGTGTGTGTGTGTATGTGTGTGTGTGTGTGCGTGTGTGTGCGTCCTGTGATGAACTGTTGACTTCTCCAGGATGTATTCCCAGGAATACCAGGACTCTACCAGACCCCTCCCTGTAACAACTGTGAAGGTACAAAGTGTGTAAAACGTTCAGATGAAGACCATCTTGCTTCTCCTCGACACACTCCTTAGCTGCCCCAGTGCTACCACATATACCTATACCGATAGAGTACAGATTGGTGGTTTAGCATCCATCTGCTGATGATTGTGAAATTGCTGTGTCACTCACTTTCCTTGAAAACAAGCTCCCTTCATTTGCACCTTAATTAACAGCCCGTTGCGTTTTCAAGTAAACGAAGCCACTTCGGATGATTGAAACACTGGGCTTAACATGGTTTCACATTTCAGGAGGACACGTTTCAGGAGTCACATACTGTTCGGTACATAAGTAACACCTCCGCACGGCATGACAAAGTGTCAAAGAGGCCACTGTGTGTGAACGCACTGTATGACACACAGCATACTAACAGGAGGGAAAACAGATGTGACTAAATGACTTTACAGTCTTATTAAAGTAGACCAGGAATGGAGTGTTTGCCTTTGCTGTGAACATAGAAGCTATGGAACATCACTTTCATCAGAAATGGCCTCAGATGTTATTTTACAAGTCCTTAAGAAGGTACCAGAATTACTCTCTCGCCTGTCACTTATGTGAATGATCACGTGACTGTACACTCCATGTTTAGCCACAGAGCTCATATGTTATGGTGTTTTGATGGGGCTCGTACCCTTCCAACTTTATAAGTTTGGGCCAGAATTAGAGGAGGAATCACATACTGACAAGAATCAGGAGAGCGCACACTGACTTTTCACCTGAAACTTCATCAAATTGCTGCCTCGCAGTTATATGTCTTCATTTGCTTGCTATAATATATATGTATATGTATGTGTTTTATGGAGCTGGTGAACATCTTTGATCGGAAATACCATTGTTATACAAGAGTGTGTTCTCATTCTAGGTCCACTTTAACAAATCTGCCATGATCTCCAATCTACCTGCATTTCGTTCAAGAATTACTCACTTAACTGCTGTGAATAATTTATGAAGAAGGGCCCAGAGGAGCTTTTCCTGACAGACACTGTAATTGCTGCTGTATTCCTATGGGCACTGGCAGCTGTTGTCTAATAATATGTGGTATTTTTAACACATAGATCCTAATGGGATCCTGGCATGTTTTCGCAAAACACACCATGTGGACTCGATTATGCCTCCAAAATATAAGGATAAAGTGATGGATGTATAAGCTGTCTGCCTGGGTGTAAGTGAGAAGGGGAGGGAGGCATGCGTGGAGGTGGAAGAGGAGGGAGGGGGGAAGGGAGGGAGGAGGGGGACCTGGTGTTTGAGCCAATGGGCGCAGAGCTGCGCTAATGTCATTTCTCAACGCTTTAACTTTGTGCCAGAGCTGCGCAGCGCACAGCCCCGGTGCGCGTCTCCCCGTCTGTGCGTCTCACAGCCATGCACTGAAAGCCCCTCATCTCTCTCCGACCTGATCCAGGACTCCACAGGGATCCGAGCCCGGATGTCTCCAGAGTGGTGATTTTATTCTGATTCACGGAATATTCAACCTCCGAATCCCCGGACCAAGTTGCTGCGTCTGAGAGGTGAGCTCCTATTGAAAAAAGAGAAAAAAAAAAGATTTTTGCATGCATGTACTTAATATCACAACCTTAGTTGTTGGAGTTGCGCAACATCGACACTGCTGTAGGTATAAAGTCTCGATTGCCTGGAAATCGACGCGCGCCAGCTGGGTGCAAAAGATGGAAATGATGTGGAACTTTTTCAGATCCGACGCACCACAAAAAAAGGAGGGGGGTGGTCTGAAAAATAAGATTTCGTTGTGAGATATCTTCCACTGAAGGAAAGAGTTGGAGAAAAAATGAAGCACAGTGTGGGACCTGAATGAGGGGTTTTATTGGAGTTTTGGAGAGTGCGTGTGCGTAAAGACGTGCGTAATGGAGGGGTGCGCGCAGTTTGGTGTCCAGATGTGTGAACTCAGCTGTTGCTTGTCACTCAGGTGGTCCCACTCTCTCTCTCCTTCTCACCCACTTCGAGGCTTTTTCCCCCCTCTTCTTTTCTGGAGCTCCTCACAGTCACACCGGTGCAGACAGACCACACAAACATGACTGAAAGCCACATCACTTCGGCCGCAAGGGAGGAATCGACCCGTGCAGGCATTCTCTCACATCCAGCCCATACCTCAGAGTGAAACACACTCCTCCAAACACGCTTTGAAGCGCGAGCCTCTCTTTCAGCGCACTCAATTTGTTTCAAGCCTCTCATCCCCCCATTCTACCCCAGTCTGACATATTGGTTTATGTGTCAAACTGAATTAAAACGCGTCCAAAGAGCATGTCCAAACATCTACATTTCACTGCTGTAGTTGTGTGTCTCCAGCTCAGAGGCGTGCTCTGTGCGGCGCTGCCTTGTATTGAGGCCAGTGCTGGCACCTAGTGGTGGAAGAGATTCTGTAAAGGGATGCACTATTGAGAGGAGAAAGATTTGAGTCCTGAAGACAGTTTTCGAAAATCTGCTCTGACAGCCTTTTTCCCCCACTAAAATACAAAAAATCTTGAAGCGGATATGCTGTTGTGCAGACCCCCGGTTTGTGTATCTGAAATCACAGAGTGCTGAGCTGATCCAGGATGGGATCAGGTGACGGAGGTGTATTCCCCCTCTGTGGGAGGCCAGTCAGCCAGACTCTGCTCCACTTTGCTGGGGGTATACACTCTGGCAATGCTAAGCCTTTGTTAATGAGTATGTATCTGTGTGTGTGTGTGTGTGTGTGTGTGTGTGTGTGTGTGTGTGTGTGTGTGTGTGTGTGTGTTTGTCCTTGCCTGTGTGTGGCATTGGGCGCCAGTGCTCGTGGAACTGCATGTCTACTACTTTGTACACTTGTGTGTGTGTGTGTGTGTGTGTGAGAGAGAGAGAGAGTAGAGAGGGGGAGAGAGAGAGGGAGAGAGAGAGGAGTTAAGCTGCTATTAATTGGTCAGCCATTTGAACCACATGGGAGAGTCGGTGAGGCAGTAGCAGCTGAGGTGCTCCGTGTGTTTGGCTCCTCTCCTCGCTGCTGTTGGGACACAACACCGACCCAGAGCTTTTTACGGACGCGGGGGTCATCTGTCTTCTGTCTTCTATATGCTATATAAATAATGAGATCATACCCCTTTGAAGAAGTTGGCCAACATTTTGGGAAATGCACGCAATTGTTATCCATCTATCCATCCATCCATCCAGGTTCTTTGACCTGCTTTATATCCAAACTGGGGTGTGCTGCTCAAAAGGAAGAACAGCTTCGCTAATCCATCCAGAAGGCACCCACTCACAGGGAGCTAGGGGTAATTTAGAGTTTCCAATTGCCTTAATCATGCAAGTTTTTGGACTGTAGGAGTAAGTTAGATTACCCATAAGAAAACGTTTCGGGTACAGGAAGAACAAGCAGAGAAAGGAGTCTTCTTGGTGTGAAGCAACACTGCTACCCATCACCGAGCAGCCCGAAACCGTCCGGGACTGTTTAGCTTAGCCTAAATACTTGCAAACCGTGAGCCAAACTCTGTACAAAGGTCAAAAAGCTCATTAATTACACATCACACTGCGCTCATTGAATGGAAATACTAATGCAGTAGCTCATCACCAGGCAGTAGGCATTCATTCCAGGATGTCAACTACCCTCTTGGGAAATCACCTGGAGCATAATCGACCAGAAACTTTACATTCTTTTTCTTCCCTCCCACAGAGTTCAATAAACAAGGGATAACTTTTCAGTATGTGTCTTTAAGGTGATGGTTTGCTGAAAGCGATACCTAGTCAAAGTGAATTGGGTCCACAGAACTGACTTTGGTGTCCTTTGTTGGATTTTTTTATCCTTTTTTTTTCAAATTACTTAACAAATGTCATGAGGAGCGAGGTCTGATTTGAACATGTAGAAGTGCGGACAGGAGCAAAATGTTCTATCGTGGAGGCGGAGGTGAATCAGGAGGAGAGGAAGTGACTGGACGAGATGACATTTGAAGTTTCAGTAAAAGACAGAGGATGACTGGACACGTAACGTCACGCAAATTACTGTCCACGCAACAGCTCTGGCAGGAGAAGTGAACAGACTCTGGACGCTGCCTCGACCTTTTGTTGGACATCCATTTTTCTCGGGTCCCTGCAGACTCTTTGTTTATGGGCGAATTCTAAATCGACGGACTCATTTTTCAGGGAAGTGTCTCTCGATTAGACAATCTTCATTTTCTCATACGCAAACCCAGATTCTGATTCTCCAGTGGGGTTTGAGTGCCAGAGAGGAAATCCAGCATGGAGATTGTTTTGATATTGTTGGACCCTCTCCTGGAAAACCTTTTTGCTCGGCGGCCGAGGGTGTTCTGGATTTAGAGCCGTTGGCTCCTCGGTTAAAACACCTCATCTGATCACAGCAGTAAAAATGTTTGAAGAGCCCCGAGTATGTGTCGTGTTTCAGCGTTTTTCGGTTCGAAGCCGAATCGATTTAGTTCAAAAGGAGATTGTCGCCATTTAAAACAGCCCGGAGACAAGCGCTCTGAATTTCGAACTTATAGGGCGTAACGTAAAGCCTGAAGTAATGCTTTTCTTACCCCTTCGTAATGAATATATAAGCTTTTCTTAAACACAAACTAATAGTGTATATATACTAGATCAGGTTGCCGCCGGCTTACTCCGGTTTGATGGGGGGGGGTTAGCAGCATTTACAGATTTCCTCTATTCCTGTGTTTGAGTTGGAGCACAGATTGGCATCAGATTAAATAAATGGAACCAATAAGAAACATAAACATGAATGTGAAGTGTGTGTGTTTCCTCGTGTGTGTGTCTGTAAAAAGAGAGAGAGAGAGAGAGAGGGAGAGACCTCCATCTATTAGTAGGTCAACACTGTCCTGTCTGTGCGCCTCTGTCAGCCTTATACCTCAGACCAACATGTGTACACACAGGCAAGTTTGTGCTGCCATACGGGAATTAATCGAGTGTGGGGTTGTGTAAATCATTCCAAACCTCAGAAAACACACACTCGCACACATACGCTCGCGCAACTTGCCAAGCAGCTATCCCCTCTAGTTTTGTGTGAGGGGCCGAGCAGAAACAGAATAGTGAACAATGGGAAACAGACACCTCCTGGAAGAGCCCGGATCAAAACCGGTCTCGAGGTAACGCTCGTGGATTTTACACGTCGGTCGGGTCGTGCCAGCTCTCAGCAGAGAGAACAACTTTGAGAAAAGGGAAAATGGCGCACACGTACAGTGGTCGCTACAGTACAGAGCCCGGGAGTTGACACGCAAACTTATGGTAACACGTGCAATCCATTCATGTGGAGAGGGGAGCAGAAACAATCGCAGTTGTGTTTAAAGTGAGTCTCTTTCATGCAGTCATGGGCCGGGACGAGCCAAAATCATTTTTTCTTTCTTTAATATAGGGAATGAGTCATAAAGATATACTTAGGAACGTAGCCTTTTATGGCTCTGTTTTAAGTTAAAGGCATCTTATTCAAAGCAACTGCCGGTTGTAGGTTTACAGCTTCTCAAATGTGCCGAACCGCCGCTTGTCCTCTACTTTGTGCAATTACAGAAAAGAATGAGAGGGATTTGGACTGTATCTCGGACTAAACAAACAAATTAAAGATGCAGGCAAGAGTTCTGAGGAGCTGTAATTGGTGATTTATTCTCTTACTTTTTGAAGCCCGGGCGGTTAATCAACAGACCACTTGAAAGCAAAAAAATAATGATCAGCTGTAGTCTGACATGTAAATAGCTGTTGCCATTTCACATCGAGTGATCTGAAAAAAAAAAAAAAAGTCTGGTGGTGTTCGCTCCTTGTCAGTTTGAAGGAAATATCGCAGCGCTAATGGCGAAGGAGAGGCCGGCGCTGTGTGTATGTACGTTGGCTGACGGCGGCCATAAAGCACGGCCGGGCTGAGGAGGTGACGGGGCGGTGCGGGCCGTGTGTGAGTGTGTGTTGCGTGTGGCACGGCGGCGCTTGATCTTCCCAACACTAATCGTGATCCTCGCGCTCGTCGAGCGGTTACAGAGCGAGGCCCCGCAGGCCGCACTGGCTCCACAAGCCTGGTATTATGGTCAGCTTGTGGGGAGGCAGAGTAATCCGGGGTTTAGGGGAATATCAGACACTGAGTAATGGACTCCGAGGGCGAGGGAGCTGCTGCACTTGGTTCTGTGTTAAAACTTGTTTCCGAAATAGAAAAAAAAAACAACAAAAAAAAAAGTTTGCCCGCAGCAGTCGCTTAAGCGGGCCGAAACGGAGGCGTTTGTTGAGAGTTCCTCGATTCGTGCCTCTGAGTGAGAGTCGATTTGGCACCACCTTAATTACCTATACACACAGCTCTATTTGATGATGATTAAAGCCACTCGCACACACACACACACACACACACGCACATCTGCCCAGACACTGGCAGTCGCCAGCCACATCGGTTCTGGAGACATTAAAGGTGATGATTATTAGATGATAATAATTAAAGGACTTCAAGGAGCTCAAGTAAAGGTAAACCGCATAGATAGAGGCACAGTCTCGTATAGGAAGACGAGATTGCAACCACGTAATTATTCCCGCTCAAATGACCACCCTGGGGCAGAACACAAATGATAGCTTCCAGTTTTGTTTTTGATTTGGAGAGGGGGGTGGGGGGGTAAAAAAAAGAAACATGAAAGGTCTCCATAACAGATTTTTGGTTGTTGTCGTCGTTGTTGTTGTTTGGTGCTACATCACTCTTGTACAACGTCGGTGTTGTTGACGCGAAAACCTCCTTAATTCCGATTGTGTTGCTCATGTTTCACAGTTTGATGTTTTGGCGGTTTTGTGTTTTTGAAACGGCGGACCACCCTTTTCTAAATCCGCCGGATAATGTCGAAAATGCATCGCCCGCAGAAGCAAACACAATCCCTCTGTTGTTAGTGCGACGCTGACATCTCAGAGGTACAGTGTGTGGTTTACATGCAACAAAGAAGTCGTGAGGGGGGATTAAAAACGTGGTCCCGTCCCGTCAAGGTCCTGTTAAATCTTGCAGCTGTTTGCATCATGTAAAAAAGAAACAGCTCGAAAAAACATCCCGAAATGGAAGTGACACCTACTGATTTGGCGTGGAAGTAAAATTCATTAGGAAAGATGCAGAAATCCAATCATTCTACTAGAATTAGCTCAAAATAACTGCATTTAAAATACAGAATCAGGTCTAAAAAAAAACTGTAATTGTTCTCAAAGATTCCAAAAGGCTTTGCAGCAAAGCCTTTTAGATGCGAGTCTGGGATCAATGCTCGACTGTTTGTGTTTAGAAAACATGCCTTTGCTTCTGCCTGCCCTCCTCAAATTGGTCTCATGTGGTCTCATGTGTTGGACAGTGTGTTCCCGGGGCTAAGATGAGCTCCTGATCTGAATGTCTCAACTCAGGTCTAATCAGAGACAGCCTGCTCTTCCCCCCCTTCTGCCTGCCTTTTTCTGTCTTCCACTCCACCTCTGTGCCAACGAGCATGGAGCCGCAGATGAAACAGGATGTTCTCATGAATCCAATTCCGTTTTCTTTTTCTCTTTTTTTTCCTTTCTTTTTTTCCATCAACCAATCAATCCGGTTCAAACAAACAGAAGCACGTGAAGTGCGGCGGAGATCTGGAAGAGTTTTGACCATAAAAAAAGGTTCCACAATTCCATCAAGACAGACGAGACATTCAGCTGACATTTATGTAAACCCTCAGCTGTTGGGTGGTGGCCCCTCTCCGCGGGAGTGTCTGCAGCCGAACCCTATCTGTCACTGTATCTCCATGTTGTCTCACACCATCCCAGAGGAACACGTCCAATCTGATGCCACTCAGGAGTCAGGAAATGGCCGCTTGCGATAAATGCTGTGTACAGTGTGGGTGGGGAAAATTGCACTGATTTTCACCAAATTCGCCAAAAGCTACACTTTGGATTTTTGTGCTGAGAGCCGAGGGGCTCCTGGGTGAGTGCCACAGCAAATTCCACATTATTTTAGATAATGTTTCACAACGATTGAGCAAATGATCACATGTGAGCTCAAAGTGGTTGTTCTGCCCACGGAAGGTAATTGTAACTGAAGTTTTTTTTTCTGCTCTGAAACTACTAGGATGAATCAGCCTCTTGTTTAGGTTTTCTGGCCCACAACTCTACAGATCGCTTTTTATCCATACATAGGCATCTCCAGCCGCAACATGTGGCACAAAGCTTTCTTCAGGAGAGAGATGGTTGAGACCAAAAACAAAGCTAAAAGGAGAGTCGGTTTGCCAACTGGGCAGAAAGACCATTTGAAATGGAAGCAAATGTTGGTCTGTCAGCTGTATAGCGTGTTTATGCACAAACCATACCAGGTATTTCCAGATATTAAGCACATCTCAAAGAGAAGTCTCCATTTCTCATGAGCCGTGCATCATTCAACCTCACCTCCTGTTAACAAGCGTTACCCAGCTGCCACCACGGGAAATAACCAAGTGGCAGCATATCCATCAGCTCGCGCCATTTCTCTTCCTCCCCCCCAGAGAGGAAGAATGTAACAGATATTCATACGCAGTGGTTAGCTGATGAAAAACTGGGGCTTTCCAAGTGCTCGTCGCAAAACCAATACAAACAGTGATTTGACAGTTGTCTGGGTTTTGGCACTGTGAGATCCATCCGCTCCTTTTCTCTTTTTTTTCTCCCTTCTTTTTCTTTTCCACCAGAGAAAGGGAGCTTAAATTGCCACTTGCATTAATGAGCTAGTAAATAAATGTCTTTTGTGTTTACACTAATGACCTCAAAAACCAGACAGTAAACTCGGGGGGGTGTGAGGAGGGCGTCGAGGGCGCTCATTATCCCTATCCAGCCACCCGCGAAATCCCGACATGTGCGGGCTTGTTTGTGTGTATACACATGTATGTATTTGTGCACATTTGCTTGTTTCCATATGTTTTCGTTTAAGCGGCGCTTTACATTTATCTGGCAGGGTGTGTGATGAGTGTGCGAGCGTGTTCCCTGCAGGGAAGGAACTCAAGAATCTCCTCGATGGGCCTTTCAGACATCTGGTTGTGGATGGACAGCTTATATCTCCGAGTGATATGTCCAGTTAAGCCCCTGGGAGCCGCCGCTGTGCACATCATTACAACCTTCCTCCGGCTTTGCGCGGAACTTCGCTGAAACCCTATCGTTTGGTTCAGAGGGGTACAAATATGTTGTATATCCTTTTATACTACTTCCTCCCCCGGTCCGTCCCCCCATCTGTTGCAGATTAGTCTTCAGTGTGTGTTTAGAGAGCTGAGCCTGTCGCCGAGCGGGACAGATAGTAAACCCAGAAGGTTTTAGTCAGAACTGTCAGGTAGGTCTGAATTAACAGAGAGGCCAACTGAGGATATGGCTGACTGAGAGGAAAGGCGAGGAGGAGGAGGAGGAGGAGAAGGAGGAGGAGGAGGAGGGAGAGGGGATGGAAGGGGAGGGTGGGTTTGAGGAGTGAGACAGGCAGGCAAGAGGGTGAGACGGGCTCCAAAATTACACAGCGAGCCCACCAAACGGTTTGTCTGTTTACCCATGAACCTCAGGCCCGCTACTCGAGGGTCGGTGTGGAATGCCAACAGCGGCTGCCTGGCCAAATTCAACCACATTCGCCTGGGAGAGGAGGGGAGACAAACACACCCCGCACAATGGCCACTCACACCACTCCTCCCTGTGATAGGGGAGTTTATTTAAGTACGGCGCTCAAAGCCACTTTCATATAACACATAGCCTCGATATCTGTCGCCCCCGTGGCATCCAAACCCGCCACCAAAATGCTACCATTGCTGAGCTAAGCTGATATCACTCAGCTGTTTTTGTTATCGGCCTCCTTTCAAACCTCTCTCTCGCTCTTTCTCTCTTTATCATTGGCTCTGCTGTAACCCATACAAAGCGCCTTGGGAATGAGCTATTGGAGCTAAAGACTATATGGTTTCACACACACGCCCTTTTCCGACACTGCGCTGCCTTGAGAACTGTGCCAGCCGCATGTAGGCCAAACTGCAACCAGCGTGTGACAAAGTGCCTGAGGCGGCGAACTTGGTCCGACCTGCCATTCCCAGCTCTTGTGTTGTGTTTCCAGTGCTAAATTATGGGAAAGCGAGGGTGCTGGTTGTGTAATCCAGCAGTGTATTGATGTGAATGTGTGTATGCGTGTGTGTGTGTGTGTGTGTGCACGCATATGTGCTGCATAAGTGTGTGTTTGTCTGTTCCGCATGACTGATGTGCCATCCCTCCAGGGTCCTGTCATTAAGCCTCTGTGTACACAACCCCAATCCCTGGCCTACATCTATCTCTTATTCAGAATTCATTGGGGATTTATATACACGTACACACACACACACACGCACATACACACACACACACACATAACCATATACAGCTTTCCCATACTGAGTGTGATGCAACGCTGCAGCTCTTCTTGCACGATATGTCATCATGGTTGCTGCTGCTTCTCGCTCCTTTTTTTTAGATTATCTATTTATTTTTCATTTCAGATATTTGTCTTTCTGGAGTTTGACTGACACAACTCGTTAAAGGCGCCCACTTATCAGTTTGTTTTGGCCGAGCCACGGGGTTGCGCTATAAATCAGTCACGTAGACGTAGAGGGTGGGAGTGCGTGGAAGGGCATTGACGGCAATGAATCACTCAAACTGTTTGAAATTAGTAACCAGGGAAAATCAAAGAAAGGACAGGTTTGTTTCTGTCTTGTGGCTTTTCCATCAAGAGCAAGTAGAACTGGTTCCTCGTATATTAGTCTGCCCCACCAACATTGACTCCCATGCCTGATTATGCATTTATTAATGGCTTTGTCTTAAATGAGCAACTGAATATTCCACTTTGGGCTAGTTTTTCTCTTCTTCTTCTATTCCTTTTTTTAATGCTTTTTAACCATTCGAGTGAAGCAAAACTGCAGTGACACTTCACTTTCTCCTCTCAACAAGAACAGGCCGGTCTGGTTCTTGATTTTCCTTTTTCATTTTCCACATCAGCTCATCACTTAGCTGCAGTTCTGCTTATAAACATCTGCCAGCTCTTTCCCTTCTGTCGGAGACCAGCTCTGTGTTTGTGGGGCAATGTGATCGCAGCCGCCTGGGATTTTATTAACATTCTTTAACCACGCACGCACACACACACACACTCACCTTTTACACTGCTTGTTAGAGTGACTCCTGGCTTTTGTTAAAGAAGGAATGCATCACTTAACGATATCAAATTAGCTTTGGATGGGATGCACAAGACTCACTTTTTTTTCTGCTGTCTTTGATTCAAACACACACACTTTTTGGTACTTCTGTCCCAGTGAGGACATTGCCATCGGCCGTTCCATCGCAACCAAGTGCCTTATCCAAACCTAAACCCAAAATCAATCGAGACTAAACAGTTGAAACCAAGCCTCCGCAGTCAGGATTACCCCAAATGCTCTCGCGTTCTAAAAATATCACACTTGGCAGGCCTGCGTGTTATAATCAGAACCTTTCTCTATTGTTCCGTAATAGGTATTAACAGTGTTGCGACGGTGCTTCGCACTTATATTCCAGTTCCTCACTAAAGCGACGTCGGCGTGTGAACCCACTCTTCATGCAAATTGCTGCTGTTATAAAGGATTTGTCACATCATGGTCAAGTGAGAGCGATTCTGTTTAGCCGCCTCGTTTCTCTGCATTCACTGACTGAAGGAAATGGTAGAGGAGGCTGGTGCATACAGTATGAGCGTTTCCAGGCACAAGTCAAATGCGATGAGACAAACTATAAACACTGCAGGAAGAGCATTGTGTACACTGTCAACTGCGGCTCATTTATTGCTGACAACAACGACTGTCTGGAGAGGAGAGACTTGATAGATCACGTGTATTTTCTATCAAAATACTGTACCACAAAAGCAGAGCAGACGGACGTTCATTGCCAGGAAATCTGTTTTTGCTTGGGGAAGGTCAATGATCCATCGCTGAGATGCAGGTTTGGGGCTATGTCTGTTTGTTAAACACGTAACGGTAGTAAATATGTTTGCAGTGCAAATGAGGAGTGACAAGCGAGTTGGTATACCTTCTTTTCATCCAAACATAAAACCTTAAATACAGTTTTTTTGCTGAAAGAGTATATACTTATCATCCCATTCCCTCTAACAGTGGAGTGATCAAAAACAGTGTGTATCTATGTGGATAGTGTGGCTTGGCAACATGGCTTAGCCTAGAGGAACCACTTAGACTTGCATGCAGTGTGATTCAGGTAATGACATGTATTTAACAGTTTAAGTGAGTTAGACTCTGCCAAAAATGACTGTTGCCTTCAGACAAGTAGGGAGGAAAGCCCCTGTATTGTTTTTGACAACCCCATGTATCCATGATATAGCATAATTCCTCAACATGCTCTAATCAGCCTCTGAACAACGGAGGGATTTATAGAAAATCCACTTGAATGTCAGAATAATTGGCTACATGTGCCGCAATATTAGGAGAAACATAAGCACTATGAAGGCTGACAGAAACACGTGTAAGGTCGAACAGTAGCCACATTGGAGCGGCAATTCTTTTCATTCTGGAACGGTTTATCCTAAATTAGTTACCTACTACTTTGGAAGAGGCCGACTACAACATGTAATAGCATCCGCTGGATGTACGCCCGAGAGTGAAATGAGCTCCAGTTTCCAACCCCGAAGCAGATAGCTTCTATTGATCCAGTGAGAAATCACAACATTGGCCACAGTTTAAAAGTCCATGTGGATAGGTTTTCCCATCTAGTCAGTAGGCAATAGTAGATTTGTAAACCGGGGTCATTTAATTCAACTTTTCATCTCAGTCTCAGTAACCTTTGGGCGTCGTAAACGTCTGAGTAAAATATCGCGGCAATACCGCCTCAAATCCAAATGAACCAAAATTTCCAATTGGATCTCTGGAAATGAGGAATCCCAGGTTCCTGACCATATCCTTGCCGAAGCTCCCATCACAGCTACTCAACAATTTCCTGCGTTTTACAGCATTTTTATTGCCGTTCCCATTGTCCCAGAGGTGTGTAGGTAACACCCTGCGGTGGTTAACAAATCCCCGGCGCTGCGTTTTATGACCAGAAACTTAAATCACACTCGACGTGGGCGTGTTGGGGTAGGGAATACAAGTACCAAACTGGCGGGATCGAGACTCGACTTCCACCGACCTGGGCGAGCGGGTCGGGCCGGCGGGCCCTGTCAGCGAGGGCTAAAGATCCATTTCCTAGTGTGAAAGGCTGCCGAGAGGCGTCTGGTGGCGTGAATGGGGGAGCCATAATGGATGTGAATTGAGATGTTGGTCTGAGGCCTTTTGTGATGCAGATGTGTGTGTGTGTGTGTGTGTGAGAGCTGGTTTGGCAGCCACTGCGCATATGGCTCATGGAAATAGATAGCAGGCCGTATAGACATGCCTTATTTATGTGGGTTTGAGACATTAAAACTAAAGTGGTTGGTATGAGACAGCACTGTACTCGCAGCCATAGAAAGACGGTCTTGGTTGGAAAAAAAAAAATCAGGCAGCGCTTTGGGAGTCTGTAACGCCCCCCTTGGTGATTAATTTGTCTGGGCTTGTCAGCTTCGATTCAGCCGTGTTATTTGTTGTGTTAGGAACTGTTTCAAGATCGTTCCTGTAAGTAAAGCCCCTCTCACACATGTGGTCGCTCTACGAAAGGTTCGGGAACATTTCCTGCGCGGGGTCACATGCGAATGGGAAGCGTGGGGGCCGATATTACGTGGAACGAAGAAGAAGGAGGGGGACGACGTTTTCCTCGGAGTTGACATTTCCTCTCAGTCTGCTTTTCCAACAAGTGACAGTCAGCGATGAATCGAATCAACGCCCTGACTTTTCCTGTATGAAACAGACTTATTACAATATGAACACAGCTGAAAGTAGTGATTGTGTCATAGCAGAGGAGTTATTTGCTCAGTCGTGTGTTTCATCACATGCTTGTACTTAACACTTCTTTCACATCAGGAATGGTCTTCATGCTCTGTTTGAGTTTTGAGGATTTTTTTTTTCGATGATCACTCCTGCAACACGCCGGGACATGTCGCTGTCCTTGCCGATGTCTGTTTTTTGAACCACCAAAGGGACGTGTCCTTGGATATTTGCATGCGAAGGGAACAGTTAAACCCCCCTCTCGCCTCCTGGGGCTAAGTCACAGTGCAGCCATCGGAGTCCAGGTGTGAATGCCTGTTATAAATAAAAACGCAGCAAAGTGCCGCTGAAAAGAGCATGTCTGCTCAGAACAATAGAGGTTACGAGGAGGCCAAATTACCAGTTGAGTTCTGTTCCAATAGATAAATGAAATGTGCTGCCAGAAACTGAGTAAGTGTGCCTGGTATGTGTAAGAGAGTGTGTGTGTGCAGTCCAGACTTGGTCTTAGATTCCAAGTATAGAAAAGGCCACTAGATCTTGTCTGAAACCTGGTGCAAAACGTTTGCCAAGTCAAGAGAACTCAGCTCAAAAACTCCTTTGAGAGATTTGATCAAAAGGTTTCTGTCTAAATTACTTTCGACTTTACTTGGCTGAAGGTTAGACTAATATTTTTGGCCAATAATGTGTTTTCAGATAATACTGGGCATCAGCCAAAGGTGCCTCCATGGTATCGGATTCCTGTCCTTTTAAAGTCTGCACGTTTCCTTCTCCTAGGACAGTGGTGGGTGGATCTGTCAATCTGAAATCGCAGCTTGTGAAACTTGAAGCTGCGTGTAAAACGGTTTCATTTGAAATAATAACAAGCACTTGTCATTTTCAGCCAAGCGGTTCAAAGCAGTTCCAGCCAGTGCTGATGTGCTATTTGTGCATCATATGTTTGTATTTGTAACCGCTGGGGGCAAAGGCCACTGCATAAACCCTTCATTAGTTAGATCCTGTTCCTCGGCCTCAGACATGTGAATGAGACCGGGGTATCAGCCATTCAGCACATGTCCAGTGGGTTGGCTGATGTGTGACATTTTTACTCAATAATGGATAAGATCCATTAATAGAATTGCAATCGGGGGGAACGGTAGACACAAAGAAAGTACTGTCTGTGGTAAAGTTGCAGTCCTATGCTTTTCAAAGTCAACAGAGGAGCTATGAATCTAAAAATAAAGGAAAACACAAGTCCATAACCGTGTCTCTCAGTTGTGAAACAAAACCAAAACGACACAGAGTCTTAAAGAAAAGAGGAAACAGAGGAGACGGCAAGGTCAACCCGTGGGTCTTTGGCCACAAGTCTGACTTGCTGATATCTGCCCATTGTCTGGGAGAAAGCCACTCATCCTCTGACCTGTCCTCCATTCACGCTGGAGCACTCCTCACCCACTCTTTGTCTAATTTTGTAAAGCTCTCCCCGCTCGTCCGCCCTAAGCACGATTTCCAGAGCTTTTCTAAACGCCGATCCAGATTAATATCTCGGGAAACTCGATGCACATCTTTTTGGTGGACTGGGGTTGTGGGGTGGGGGGGTAGGGGGGATGAGGGTAAACCCAAAGTGGCTTTTGCGAAGCGGTGCCAGGACTCGGTGGAAAACACGAGAGCTTTCCTGAAAGGTTTTACCCTCCGCCCGGACTGCCAAGCAGCCTCCCCTCTCCTCTCCTCTTGGTTTCAAATATGCGTCGGCATGCCTGGAAGGAGGGTCGGCGTTGGCAAAGCACGCGAGACACGAGACGATCTCCTCTCCATCCACCCCCCCCCCCTCCAGAGAAGCACTCGCTCCGTCTCTGCAAGTTAGCAAACAGAGACGTATCTCATTTGTAACAGGTATTCTGGCATGTGACAAACAGCGCCGTTGCCCTTCTCTGCAAGTCACTTTGTGGGGTTGTCAGGGGAGAGGGCGCCTTTGTCCGCAGCACAATTGAGTCAACTCATTTGTCATTTTAGACTCTTTAAATGAAGCCATTGCCGCTTTTCAGCCTTTCACAATGACGGATGGTGCAGACCTTGTCCAAATAAATTACATTAGGCTTTTTTTCGTATTTATATTGTCTTTTTCGGCCGTTCATTTGTACGACATTTCCAATTTTTTTTTTTTGCACAATTCCTAATACAGCCGTCACCTTTATCTCCTGGTGGAAGTCTCATTTTGCGGAGGAGGGGTTTAAAAAAACTGATCATATCTACTTATGCCAAATTGTCAGTAATTTCCTCATGTCAAGTGCTCTTTGACAATAACATCATTGTGATGCTGCTGTGCTGAAGTGAGAGATGTGAACAGGGGACCTCGCTCCTCTCACTCATTCAGATCTTGAAAATGGGATGGGGAGGTGATGGTGGTGGTGATGGTGGGGGGCAGCATCAGAGCCCATGCGTGGGAATTTCCTGAGATGGATGAAGCCATCTTTGGTGGAAGCACAGTCAATATTTAACCAAAAGCTCATCAAGACAATTTGCAAAGAGAAGGAAAGAGAAACCATTGCTGCATTTAAATGATTCAATAATTATAGAATCACAGTTTGCCTGGGGTTTAATTAGATAAAAAACAGTTCCCACAGACACTTGCAAGGGAAATAAGTTGCTCTAACTGATTAACTAAGTTTAATTTATCATCCAAATCACTTTATAGTATCTTTCCGCTCTTTGTTTTGGTTTTCTGGGCTGCAGTTGTTTCAGCTCAGTTCTCACACAGCTCTCGTCAGCTGCATTTTTGGACACAATCAGGCCATTTATGCACCATAATTTAGCTCTGATTTGAGCTCAAATCATCATTTTAATGTTTGGATAATGGAGCAGCTGGGCCAAGAACACAACATGAGCAGCTGTGTAGAAATTAATGTGACATTATTAGAGCAAATGATGTCAGGTGGATCGTACCGGATGACCCCTAGGAACCATGTGATGACAGTGTTGGGTGGGCGGGCGCGCTCACTCGCATTATAAATAAAAACTTTGTCTAGGAGGGAGGTGAAAATAAGGTGACCTGGCAGATCAGCGAACTGCTTGGTCAGCTCAAAGTGAGAAAGTCCCAGGTTCAAATCCCAGTCAGATCAAGAGCATTTTGGCTTGGAGCATGCATGTTCTCCACATGATTGTGTGGGTTACTCCGGTTTCCCAAAAACACTCCAAAAACATGCATGTTTAGGTCGATTCTTGACTCTAAATCGCCCTGAGGTGTGAGTAAATGGTCTGCGTGTCTTGTGACGGACTGGTGAATGGAAGTAAATAGCATGGAACTAAGTGACTGTAATGCCTGCGCCTCCAAATATTTCCATATATATTCAATGAGAATTTATGGCCCTTTACAGTTTAATGTCTACTTTTCAGAGGCGAACCATTCTCAGTGCAAACCTGTGATTGAAACTGACTTTGGGATTATTTCCCCTCGACTTCTTTTCTGGAACAGCGTTCTCACTTGTGGCGCAAAAAAAACTCCGAGCAGGCAGTAAGACAGAGGGGAGGAAATGACAAAGAGAGAGGGTGAGAGTGGAGTGGTCGCGTCATCTGGCTCCCAGGAATCCTGCGGCCTGTGTGGAGGGTTGGGGAGGCGGGGGTGGGGTGGAGGGCTGTGTGTCACTCTGGTGGAGGAAGGGGTGTAGAGAGAGATAGGTGGGGTGTTGACTCTGCAGCGTGTGATTGAAATGCAGTGGCAGGCGATTTGCTCCAGAGGGGTGGAATGAGGGAGGGGCTGGCAAGGCCTGGCTTCCCCAAGAGCATACAAACACACACACACACACTGAGACACACACATCCTCTTACTCTCACAGGGATTGAGACGCTCTGAACTGAGACGTCACCTCTCTGCCCTCCCTCCCTCCCTACGACTTGCTCTCTCTTGGACTGGCAAATGAGTGAGTGTCTCCTCTCAGAGTCCCCTCACATCTGAAGGAGACTTTTAAAAGACGCTGAGACGTTGGGGTCGGAAAAGGGGGTGGAATGGTCCACTTTCTGGCCTGAGCCTAATCTGGATGTGATCAGAGTGTGGATCCGCCGAGTTTGATGCCGCCATGCAGCCGGGGCTGGAGTGCCGTCTGACCAGGGCACTGAGGAGGTGAATGGGCTGCTTTATGCGCAGATGGAAAGAGAGATGCTTTTCCTGGAGGTAAGATGGTGCACGTCCTGAAACTTGCAAATGCTGAGGGATTTAGTTGAACCGAGAGCATTTTGGAGCTGCGGTAAACGCTGGCATTCAAGTTCCCCCCTGCTACTTAGTTCTGTTGATGAGGAGGCATGCAGTGGATTGTGGGAGATTTTCCTGGTTTAGAGCAACGCCTCAAGTGCTGAAAGGGAGGAGCGGGGAGCGAACAGAGAAGTTTGGCTCAAGATTAAAGAGCTGTTCGTCTGAGAGGTTATCCCGAGTTTGTGTATAATGTGATACAGTGTGCGAGCGTATGTGTTGCATCTGAGGCCTGTGTGTATAGGTGGTCCCTCTCCAGCTGTGTTAAGTCTCTCGTGCACCCCCTGACACCCATTTGGCTCTAAAACAACACTTCACCACTCAAGGAGCAATGACCTCGGCCTTTGAACTCCACTATTTAATGGTTTTCCTTAAGCAAATCCCTCAACGTTTATTGAATTCTGTTCTCTTTGGGTTCGAGTGCTTAAACTTCTCCCAAAATCTGTCCCTTGAATCAACTCCAGGTCAAGCTGTAACTGTTTTACCAGGGATTAATAATAAAGATATTCTACTCTGTTCTAATAAATATCTCTGTAGAACTAAGAGAATATGATCCACAATCTGTAAAAGTCAAATGTCTCAGGATGTATTCCTTTAGCTCGCCTGGGGTTGTGTTCATTTGGAAATAATACTTGTTTGACTAACTAATTCCTCTGTGGAGGAGAACCCCTTTGAAAGTGTGTGTTAGGCGAGGGGAGGAGGGGGGTGGCAACGTGACTAACCGTTAGCTGGCTACATCTGGCCGCTGTTTACACAGAGCCAGCGTTGTGACTCCTTAAATGCCTTTTTCAAAAAAAAAAAGTCTCCCTTTTTAACCCCTTTAACCTCCTCCTGTCACGTCTCCACTGCGGTCTCAGCTTAAAGGAGGAGCGGTTGGACATTTTGTTTTTGTTTTTCGACAAAGAAATCCATTCTGTTCTTGCCAACGGGTGACATGGTGTAATGTGAGTTGCTGTGTATGTTGGCTCAGGAATCCGCAGTCACCTTTTCCCCGTGACTTATGGGATGAGAGGCAGGAGAGCTGAAGGGCAGGAGGACAGGGGAAGCAGAAATCCTTCGTGAAAGCGTGGATAATGCGAGGATATCAAACCAGAGCTGAGGAGATCGGCTCAGGAACAGATTGGTTGATTGACTATTTTGACAAGTTAATCGCTTTAGTCACGTCTTGGGTCAAAATACCAAACATTTTCAGGTTGAAACTTCTCATAGAAGAAATGGAGGATTTTTTTGGACTGCTGGTCAGACAAGCAAAGTCAGTGGAACATTTTGGTTTGATGTTTTGGTGCCTCAGTCATGTTAAAACTTGTTAAATGTGTGTTTAGCTGAGTGGGAGCTGTTTTTATTAAACCCAAACTTGCACCAAAACAAATAAAAATGGCAGCTGAAAATGATAATCACAGGAAATAATTTAACATGACCCACTTGCTCGTCTTAACTAGGTAAAGTGAGATAAAGGAGAACTGGTAAAGAAAAGTTTCTGGGTGATAACATTATCTGTCCCGACCATAAAACCTGATAGATTAGTCACCGGAGAACAAAGCGACAGTCAAATACCCCTTTGTTCCGTGATAAGAGCCGAGGTTTGACTTCTAACAGCATTTCTAATCTGTAAGTTCAGTGTTTTGAGGCCCTGGGCTTTCATTCAACTGTATGCTAATTCGCTGAGTGCCTACGTTAGCTGCAGCCACGTTCCTGGGGTTTGATTCAGTGAGCGAAGCGGCGTGGGAGGCCTGGAGGGCGAGCTGAGAAAACAGAGCGGTCACTGCTGAGAGGCCATTTGGACTGTGAGTTCAGCTGCAGCCGACCTGTGACCTTTGGTGGCGACACAAACAAGAAATTCATTCTTCGGGGATCAATATCAATAAATCACCACCAACACTTTTAAGAGAAAGCAAAGGGCCCATGAGCATAAAACAAAGTTAATGGAGTACAGCAAACTTTGGTCAAGAGGGTTGAGAGCAACACAAGAAATGGAAGAAACAAATATTGGTTTAAGTTATTTGAAAAGATTCAGTTCAAAGCCTGATGATTTTTTTTGGGAGAGCACCACTTTCCAAAGGTTTATTTTTTGCAAAATGTATATTTTGCACTAATGACCAATTCAATGAAGTTCTTCTGAGTAAGAGATTATTACGTAGAACGACCGATGGCGCAGACGAATGCAGATTGACTGCTCGGCAGTCACTGTTAACATGCGTTAACGTTTGAAGCTAATCAAGAGCCTTTCAGTGTCCCTAATGCTGCTGCCTCTGTGCAAAAAGATCAAACCTACATCAGGTTTGGAAGACCCGTGTGAACTCCGCGACCGTTGTCGCTCAAGCAGGTTCTATTCTGGGGCAGATTTGCATGTCAAAGAGCCAGAACAGGGCAGATCGCTTGTGGCTTTTTCGTCCCCCCCCCCCCATCCCTCCAACAGCCTCAGTCCTAAGTGCTGTTATCAGGCTGAAGAGGGCTCCGAAGAACATGGCTGCCGAGATAAGAGGAGGCTACTGCAGAAGGCGGCAGACACACGACAACGAGGCTGACAAATCCCCTATTCACGTACAGTGACTGTGCTGCTGTTATCAGCTTGTAAAAAGGAAAAAAAAAAAAAAACAACCCGTCTGATTTGCTCCTGGGACTGAATTCCTGCTGGAGTTTTGCAGCGTGCATTTAAAGACTATCTGTTCCCTTTTAGTACCTTCACCTCACAAGTTTTCAGCATTTTTTTTTCTTCTTTTTCTATACGCTTTTTGCTGCCTTCCGAGCAACAGCCGTAAATCACCATCCCGACGGATCACGCTCGGCAGCTTAACACGTGTTTCACAACCTAAAGCACTTTGCAGTTTAGTGGATAAGAGCAACAGATGTTTGCCGCGCAACAGCTGGAAATGTTGCGTTGCGTCACGTTACGTTTCGGCATCACAGTTCTCGGTTGAAAAAGAACGGCCCCAGTGTGCCCGATGTACAGTTGAGACCACATCTGCCGTGCAGAACTGGTACAATAAAACGTCCCGGCGAGGTCTCTGATTTCACAAGGAAATGCACAGATTTGCACCCCAATATAGATAAGGTCTCAATGGGAATAGAGACCTTTAAACCCATTAAATGCCGCTTTATCTTCATGAGTAATGTGAGATAGTCAGGCCGCACTGGAAAAAGTCAACGATTTTCCATTAGAAATCACACACGGTCTTGTCTTAGGTAGCGTTTGATGGTGGTCAAGGAGTATTTATGGAACTTTGTTAAGCATAACTCTGCAGTGGATAAACACAAGAGGTGTGACCGCACTAATGGGATGGAAAATAACGCATTGGTTATCCTTGACTGTGACTCAAGAATCTGAATTGCGAAATGACGGATCTGTCGGGGATAAACTCTCCTCATTCTCGGCCTGTTGTCTTCTTTTATAAAAACATGTCCACGGTGTTCTTCACAATGCTTGTCCCAGCTCTTAAAACACTGTTGGGGGAAAAAAACAATTATCTTCTTTGGACACGTAGTGATTAAAACTAATTGATGGGATTGCGGGCATATACGTAAACGCGGAGGAATTTAGTTAAGTGCCAAGAATCCCCCATCAGCATCGGTGACAAGAAGTGACAAGATAAAAGCCGGAGCTTTGGGTGTAATTAAAAAAAGAAATCATGTGAACACGGGATGGATTAAAAACGCAGCTATCAGGGAAAAAGAATCCTGAATCTTTCTTTTCTTCTCGCCTACAGCGGCCGTGTGTGATGAACTCGGAGCGAGGTGATAGAGGCGAGCGTCCCTCTCCTCGGGGCCCGGAGATGGAGCCTCGTGCTGGGGGGAAGATGGGGAAGATATCGGTGGGCTTCCAGAGGAGCTCCACCTCCGACGACGACTCCGGGTGCGCTCTGGAGGAGTACGCGTGGGTGCCACCGGGAATCAGGCCCGAGCAGGTCGGTATCCCGTTCTGTCTGCCTTAATACCTGTCTTCTACTGTATCCCATCGCTTTGTGTGAATCAGGTTTAAAAGCTTTTAGTCCGATTTCAGCGCCTAACAAAACCTACTTCTCTGATTAGGTTTTCATTCAGAGGATCAGAGTATAAACCTGCACCCTGACAGACTGTGCTTATAGGTCAAATAAGGTTGTCTGTGTGCAGGCTTCCTGTTCCTGTTCTCCATGACATACAGGCGGATTAGTAGTACTGACGCCCAACATCTGGCTGTGGATTATTTTGTTCCCATTCATTAATGTGAGGAAAACATTTGAGTTCTCCCACAGATTCCTAGATTTCTTTTGCAGAAATGCACACAGACAATCAAACTATCAGGAATCATCTCATCTCATAGATACACACGGAGGGAGGCACAAAGTGCCATTTATCCTGCACCAAGACAAGAAATCATTCCAGTCACAGCATGCACTTGTTTACCTGGCTGAGTAGCCTGAAAAAGAAGGAATATGACAGTCTAGAGCGCTGTGTTATCAGTGCGCCGATCAATCTTCTTTCCCCTCCAAACAATGACCGCTGACAGCGATGTACGCTCCGTCTGTGTTTTCTTCTTAAAGTTCACTCATCCGTCTATGTCTGCAGGTCCAGATGTACTTCTCCTGTCTACCAGAGGAGAAGGTGCCGTACGTCAACAGCCCCGGAGAGAAGCACCGCATCCGACAGCTCCTCTACCAGCTGCCACCACAGGACAACGAGGTACAGATGATGAGTGGGACATACTGGCATGTGTGTGTGTGTGTGTGCGTGTGTGTGTGTGTGTGTTTGCAAGATAGAGAGAGAGAGTGAGGAAAGGGCATCTGGCAGAAGCTGGAGTTCTTGGCTCTTCTCCAAATGTAAGAAAGGGGAGTGAAAAATGGACTGAAAATTTCAACAAATGCAACAGCTTTGCATTATCAGTGCTGCTTATATAAACAATCACATAGTCACGAAAAGAGAATCTAACAGGAAACTGAAGAGGAAGCAATGCCAGAGCCAAGTGGAGAGATAGTTTTTATTTTCAGCTGGTAAACATTCAATCTATGAACTAAGGACACTCCTTGGTCCTTTTTAAAAATCTTTTAGACTCAAATATACTGACAAGAGGTATTACACTTGAATGTCAAAAATCAACCAGGTACCTTTAAAAAGTGAGTTAGCCTACCTATAAAGTGTCTCAATGATCCACCAATTGATTGACATGTGCACAGGTGACAAGATGGCCATGGCCTTTTGCATCTTTATACAAAGTGTGGTTTATGTAAAAAAAGCTGGAAAAAAGTAGTAAATTTGGGATCATTTGCAGTCAGAAAATTCAAACTATTCCTAACCCTGGCTTAACTAAAACAAGCAGCTGAGTAATCTTTCAGGTCTTTCAGGTCTTTTTCTTGTAAAACTAAAACAATGGCCACATTCCCTCCAGCGTTTGAGAAAGAAACTCTCTTGTAACAGTAAAGCAGATGCCAGCCTCCTCCGTATAATGGTTTTATGGCATGTAAACGAGCAGTCCTTTCACATCTGTGTTAATAGAGTTTACATTTGGAGATATGGCCGAGGTGTTATCACCGGAGGGGAGGAGCAGGCGGGGCCGCTGTCTGCCTCTGCGCACACACATCGGAAGATACACAATAGGAAGACCCAACACACACATGCATACAGAATTTGGCTGAGTGTTTTATGATGTTTGCCGGCAGACCTGGTGGTTGAGGAAGCAAACTGCCGGAGGATTCCTTGCGTAACTGTGGTCCGGAAGGATAAGCACTCTGTGTGTGCTGTTTGTGTGAAAGGCAGAGACAGTGAGTGTGTGTGTGTGTCTACGTGTGTGTGTGTGTGTGTCTGTGTGGTGCATCGTTTACTGTTGTTTAGAGCTGGTCGGTAAGATAGTCTTGGTCTTTTATCTGGGCCTTCATCACCATCTCTTAACACAGAGGAAGGGTTTGTGTATCGCTCACGCCATCCTTTCAACACAGCCTTCAGAGGAATTATCTCTAATTAAACCCTTTTTTCCACCCATATATGGCTCGCGTGTGATACTCTTCTCCCAAAGTTGAAAGCAGAGATGAAAGATGAACCATCAGCTGTAATGGGTGGATGTCATTAAGTGCTATTTCGCTTTCTCCATCCAAACGGCTTCCTTCCTTCACCCTAAATGGATCTCTCTCTCTCTCTCTATCTTCTTTGAGTCAGTCACCTCCGCTCATTGCGCCCGTCCTCTGTCTCTCCCAGGTGCGTTACTGCCACTCGCTGTCTGAGGAGGAGAAAAGAGAGCTCCACATGTTCAGCGCTCAGAGGAAGAGGGAGGCGCTGGGAAGAGGAACACCCAAGATTCTGCCCCGAGCTCTGCAGCACACCCGCTGCGAAAATGTAAGTGCCAGACGTGAATTCCCAGAAGCACACACACACACACACACACACACACACACACACACATAGGCATTCATACGCACACATGTAGCGTACACCCCTGGTTTCATATAGTTTTCATTTAGCCTGAAGGTAAGCGAGCACTATAAGGGGTCTGATGTTATTTATATCACGAGCGGCTAACGCCCTCCATCCCACCCCGACGCACAGCAGCCGGAGGCGCACTCCTGATTGGTTAATGTGATGGTTTTAATCATGGACGTAAACTTCCTCATTAGTGCGGGAGAGGAAGCAGGGAAATTGGGAGGCTCGTGTTCAAGCTGAGCAGAGGAGCTGGTTCCTCGGGAGGAATTTGGCAGATTTCCTGCCACCCATCTATATCTCAGCATGACAGGCCGCAAAAAAAATGTACAGGCGAACAAGTAATTCCTGCATAGGGTCTTCAAATCCTTCATCTTCCAAATGAGACACAGTATGTGGCATATAAATCCACATCAATTGGGGTAATTACATGGAGCTCAGTCCACACAGATGGTTTTAAGATCTTCTCTGGAGGGGAGCACGTAGAAACCAAGTGACTCAGTAAGTCAAGTTAAAGAGGAACTCACTGATACTGTTGTTGAAAATGGGAATTTGCCCCCTCCAAGTCAGCCTCTTTCCCAATGCAAAAGACACTTGTTTGTCAGAATGCTTCAGTCTGCTGACCAGAGTCTTGTTTCTCAAGAATACTTAAAATGCAGCACATGTGAGCGTTTGTGTTATGTGGCTTCTATCTAACTGATCCCCGACCGGTGAGTAATCCACATGCTCCGCCTGGCATGGAGTGCGAGGAAGGGACAGCAATGCTAATTCCCCTGGACAGGCAGATGAAATCTGTCATCGCCCAAACACAGATGCTGCCACAGGGATGCAAGGTCACACACCCTGAAACGACACATGGGAACGCCAACAGAGGCAGAAATCCTCAGGAATTCTGCAAACACACGCTAGCATTAACATCCTGTTTTCTCATCCGCGCGGGCTCACCTACATTCATGCGGCCAATCCTACATATGGATATATCATTCGCACATGCTTTGTCTAAGCCTCCTTTCTAGGGGAAGGGGGGGGCGGCACACCGCACCCCAGTACCCAAAACTGTCTGGTAATAATGGTTAACAGCTGGGCATGCTATCTCATAGCTGCCTATGGGCGTCTCATGGCTCTGCGAGGTTAAATAAAGACTTGATTGCTGGTTCAGACACGCTCTGGTGATCTCTGCGGAGTCATACGATCTTTCGACCCACGACCAAGGCCGTTGTATTCTGTTTTAGCCCACGGGTCTAAAATGCGCTCGGATTCCTCGGCATCATAACTGATGACTTCCACAGCAAATTGAAACGGCTACCAATTGCAGCGCAGCGAGACGAAATGAGCAGTTTTTTATTCCACACCCTCTGTTATGATAAAAGATGATTCAGAGTCAAACTTTTCACTCTGATTCAGTGTGGCATGTAATCCCATGGAGCTCTCTGGAGGAAGACATTGGGTGGGGTCACTTTTTTCAATAGCTGTCTGTGTTTTAAGATTACATTAAGCTGTCAGTGCTATCAACTGCTGCTGTATTTTTACAACAAGTGTCATCGCTGTCGGATCTTGGATTTGTTGGCTGTGTTTTGAATGGATCGTATTCCACTGGCACTTACAGTATGATCACCTGTTGTTTGGACTTCTTTGTTATAGCTCCACTGCATGTAAGAGCATGAGCAGATACGTGATATATTTTGAATAGTTATCTCCATAATCTCTCTTTTGTTTATGTTGCATTCCTGATATGTCACAGGCATCGCCTCAGCCTCGTGTCTATTTTGAAATGTCACAACCTGATGCGATTACTTCTCAAATTTCAGTCTCATAGTGACACATTTATCACCATACTTATGATAAGTGTAAGAGCGGCCAATGATGTCATAGGCTCAATGGTGAAGGTGTTTGAGAGTGGTTTGAAAACCACTTTGACATCAACTACATGCCTGAAATATAAATCTCACATATCATCTCTTGTTTGTGTTTGGTTCGTCAGTGTGGCGGAGGCATCAATGGAGGGGAGATGGCGATTTTTGCCTCCAGAGCAGGCCCGAGTCCTTGCTGGCACCCATCATGCTTTGTGTGTGCTACGTGTCAAGAGCTGCTGGTGGATCTGATCTATTTCTACCAGAATGGCAAAATCCTCTGCGGAAGACACCACGCTGAGCTCCTCAAACCAAGATGCTCCTCTTGTGATGAGGTATTGTGGCGCTACCCGCTATCTGCATGTCTTCTGACAAATGACAATGGCCACAGAACTTACATTGTTATGTACATTTTCCTTCAGATCATATTTTCGGATGAGTGCACTGAAGCAGAGGGTCGCCACTGGCACATGAAGCACTTTGCCTGTTTTGAGTGCGAGACAATGCTAGGAGGACAACGCTACATCATGAAAGACGGACGGCCCTACTGCTGTGGCTGCTTTGAGTCCCTGTATGCAGAATACTGTGAGGCCTGTGGTGAAAACATAGGTAGGTAATATTTGTGAGTCCTGAGAAGGTCATTGGTTCGCTTAACTGCTGTATTTCACTGCTTTCAGGACTGGATACACCTTACCTAAAGCTAAATGTTGTTCTCCCCTAGGTGTTGACCATGCCCAGATGACCTACGAGGGTGTGCACTGGCACGCCACAGACCAGTGCTTCTGCTGTGCCCAGTGCAAGACGTCCCTGCTGGGCTGTCCCTTTCTGCCGAAGCAGGGTCGAATCTATTGCTCAAAGGCCTGCAGTCAGGGCGAAGATATTCACGCCTCAGACTCCTCTGACTCGGCCTTCCAGTCGGCCCGCTCGCGCGAGTCCCGGCGCAGCGTCCGCATGGGGAAGAGCAGCAAGCCGGCCGAGCAGTGGAGACAGTCGCAGCTGCTGAACACCCCAGCCGCTGTCCCCCCATTCGAGTGCAAGTTTGGGGACGGAGAGGGAGATGGGGACGCCGACTGCGACATTGGTATCGTGGGGCGCAAGCTGGCCCGTTTGGGCCTGGAGGAGGAGAGGTTCTGGAGGGAGCGGGAGGAGCAGGATGCTGGCGGGGAGGAGGATCCAGAAGAGTGGGCACAACACGAGGACTATATGACCCAGCTGCTGCTTAAATTTGGAGACCGCGGGATGCTGCACCAACTTCAGCAGCCAGTACTGAAATCCCCCAGCCCCAGCGGGGACAGAAATCGATTAATAACTGTCTCCGATCCATGGTTAAAGCCTGATACCACATCTATGGGGGTTACAGCCTCCTCTCCAACCCCTGCCAGTCCCACCCAGAGCCAGACTTCAAATCAATCCAGGGCCAACAGTCTTAGCCCAGGACTGATGAGCAAGAAGCACCTACCTGAAATGTACTGGGCCCAGTCCCAGGATGGGTTAGGAGATTCAGCCTACGGAAGTCATCCAGGTCCTGCCAGTGCCAGAAAGATCCATGATCTGGAGCTGGACCAGGATCAGGACCAACCCGGCACAGGAAGACCAGCTTTCTGGCCAGACACCAGGCAATGGTATGAAGACTCCCTTGAGTGCATTGCTGATGAGCTGAGGAAAGTGGAGCAAGGTGCTGGAGACTCTATGGACTCACTGGCACTCTCAAACATCACTGGTAAGAAGACTGGTGCTCATGTGAGTGGAAAAGTTCTTCTCTCTCTGAATCGGCTGTTGACTGGATTGCTCTGCTTACTCTGTTTTAGGTGCATCAGTGGATGGAGATGGCCGGGATAGAAATATGGTCTACGGCCTGGCCATGCAGGATCCTTCAGTGGCAGATGACTGCGAGAAGATGAGCAACATGGGAACCTTCAATTCATCTCATCTTCACCATAGTGCCAACTCTCTTAACCTTAACATGGACAAGGGAGACGAGGAAGAGGTAGCATTGGCAATGAGGGGAGGCCCATCAGGAGGACTTCTCTCCCCGCATTCAGAAGGCCTCCCTTCCTCCTTCGTCCATGCCCCAGCTCTGAGGAGGAGCAAGTCCCAGTCCAGGCCTCCCCAGATGGTCAAGTTCTCCGACGACACTGTGGATAATGGGTATAATGATGGGTTCGACATGAATAGGAAGCATCCCATGAGCGAGAGGCCACAACGGAGGGTTTACTGCTCCGATGACATGGGCCGAGAAAGAAGCCGCCCGTCGAGTCATCACGGCCGGAGCAGGCAGCACCACCACCGCCAAGGTCGCCACCACAGGAGCCGCAAAACCCGCTCGGACAACAACCTCCACATGGTCCCCATGGAGAAAGCACAAAGGCCGTATGAGCCCCACCAGCAGGGTATGGTGAACCCCCACTGCGGGCCCATTCTCCTCCAGCACCCTGCACACAGGCTGCCGCTGGCCTACTCCCAAACCCGGTCTGACTATATGTGCCAGGGATCAGTCCCAGCAGACCCACGGGTCGAGCATTTCATGGGGTTCTATGGCGATGAGGAGGACTCGTGCTCAACCTGCTCGTCCTCATCGTCGGACTCTGAGGAAGAGGGCTACTTCCTGGGCCAACCAATCCCTCAGCCTCGACCGGCCGGGCGCTACTACGCAGATGACTTCCCCACCAGGGTCACGGCTCTCTCCGCCCACAGCCACGGGTCACAGACTGGTCGCAGGAAGAGCCACCGCTCCAAAAACTGTATCATCTCCTAACGGTTCGGATCATATTTACGTTAAAATCTGCACTACATTAAGCAATAAAGTCAGATTTTTCTGATGAGGTGGATTTGGCAGATGAAATCTGGTTTTAGAAAAAGCAGTTGCGTAACGAATTTTCTAACATGCGGAGACTGCAAATGATGCCCTAACAGAGTGTGCATGACCAAATACCGAGATGCATATCGTATTTCAGGCCCACACCTACTGAAAGAGTAAATCAATTCAGGCTGCCACGACAGCAGAAGACAGAAGGGGATCTGTGTAACATGTAGTCAGAAAAGTTGTTTTTTTTTGTGTGTACAAATTTGGCCAAGATACTGGGTCTCACTGAATTCTAGCACTAACGCAATGCATGGACTGGTACATTTGGAAGCTTTTCTGTGGACAACGCAAACCAAAATGATGTACAGATTTGGCAAAAAAAACAAAAAAAAAAGGCAAGATCTTTTTTTTTGAGCTTTCATCATTTGCCATCAAGTTTTTGTTCTGAACCACGTTCGGTTTTTCGCAGCATTATCTTTGTGAGCATTACAGTCGCAACATATGGTACAGAGGTTGATAGTAGAAAATAGGAACAAACCAAATAATTATTTAATGCCTAATAGTACAAAATTATAATGTATATACTTAAGTTAAGATTTTAATACTGGTATTTTTATATCTGTGGTTTAAAGAAGTGTTTCCTTTGAAGTGTATGATCTAAAAAAAAAAGAAGAAAAAGCAGTCGAACCGGTAAACAAACAGACCTCGTTGATTTGTGAGAGACGAAGAAGGTGCCACTTCATGGACTGTGACCGTCACAGTTAAGTGCCATGTTACTCTGTAACAGCTACTACGACATATACTCCACAAGGCTCACTTATGCTGTTCAAGATACGAAACTAATGGCAGTAACACCTGCGTTTTCCATACTCCGCTGAACTGTTCACTACCCTCGCTCTGACATAACCAGCTTAATGCTTTGTGATGTTAAAGATGCTTGTAATAAATATTTTTCTCTTGTCAAAGCTCTGGGACCGACCGTTATTGACTCCGTGCTCTTTTAATAAGGAGACGCTCTGAAGTGTTTGTTAACAGTCTGGCATTTGTTGAAAAGCTTCAGAAGTGTCTGCGAGCCGTGACTACTGATCACACCCGGCATTTCCATTTCCAAATAAATCTCCCGGTGGCTTCTTCTTTTGTCAGCCCGACAGCGTTGCAGCATACATGTACATGGAAATGTGTGAAATTATGGCTTTATTCATTGATTTATTATAGAAGTTCAATCATCTGCTGCCATTAAAATGTAAAGGAACAGAACTGCACCAACACCCAAAAATGATATTAAATGGCACAAGTACACTGATCCTGCACACCTGGGAGGGTGAGGGCTACGATAGAGGGGCTGTTCATCTTACCTCGGATACTTGGCAATAGACTCAATTCATAATGAGCTCTGCCTGCACTCCAACACAATTACTTTATATGTCACATCAGCGGGTCAAAATAAAGCAAACCTTGGGTTCACCAGAGAGCACCTTTACTCCAACCTTCAGAAATGTCTCTGTGCTTTAGTAAATCTCAATCTCACCAACAACATATTCAGGTAGAAAAACAAAAAGAGGACTGAGATCGTCGTTTCCTTCCAAGAAGATTCAAGCATTCGTGAGTAACTGCAAATTTCGTCGCTGCGGCAAAGTGTACCATCATTGCAGTAAATGTGACAAATTCACATGTACGATTTCTCTTTTGCAGAAGTGACACAAGCAGGATTTTCTTTCAGAATAGCTAAAAAAAAAGAAAACCCAAGTTGCCCCCTTGACCGCCATGTTAAGACATGTAGCTTTTCTTTTGTTTTTGTTTTTTAAATAGGGACAGCGTGTTCTTGCCGTGATTTTATAGAAAACAAGTGTGAATTCTAGTTGTTCAGAACATGAAGGTATAAAAAGGCTCCGTCCGGAACACACACCGCTGTCCCCACGCACGCAACGCTGCTTCACGTCCATGTCGGGATGCTCGTCGGGTCGCTGTGTCGAGGGCTCGGGCTCGGCCCCGCGATCCAAACCGTTTCCAGGATGTCCAGCCGCGTCTGGCGGCTCTCAGAGTCACACAGGACAGGTCGGGCTCTGGGTCTCCCGTCCTAAGAGGGCTAGTGGCCCGTCAGCGCCGTGGTGGTGGAGTCACAGACCGCGGGCTCCTGCTGCCAGGGCGACTCTTCCAGCTCGTTGAGGAACTGCTTGAAGTCCTCCAGGCAGCGCTCGCGGATCTCTCCCAGGTTCTCCCGCAGGGGCACCTGGAGCTGCTTCTCCAGGCTGGGGTCTTTCGCCGTCAGCATCTTCACCACCATGCCGAACGTCTCGCAGTCCTGACGGTACACCTGCAGGAGGAAACACAGCGAAATAATCAGAAAATGAGCTGAAATGAGGGGACTGGAGCACACAGGCAAACAAAGCTCTCAGGGGACGTGCTCTTTCA
>CM055209.1:7690810-7709642 GCA_029224185.1 Karalla daura | reverse complement strand
GGTTTCCGCCACACAAAACTAATTTCTGTTAATCAACACGTCAAACGCTTTAATGATTTCTAGGAAACGTCCGAGGCAATCAGACTGCACCCTGGCAACAACTCTATTTGCACTCAGGCCAGAGACCCTCGCTGCACCGCTCTCTTTCTCTTATTCCCTGCTTCTTCCACCCCGGTCTAATTGGGTCATAAAAAAAAACAAGAAGTCCGAAATTATATTTCCCTACTAAACCGCCCCCATCAGACCCCGGGGACAAGCCGACGCGGATCCACACTCTGTTCGGCTCCATCTGTCCCTCCACCATTTTGTGACACACTTTTCACTTCAGCCCGTCTCTCTCTCTCTGGGCCTTGTCCTGACTTAGCCAGGGACTCCGGGTCAGATGTCTTCCCTGCAAAAAAAGGTGGAAGCAAATGAACTCCCTGATACAGCTACTTATTAGCGGTTTCTGTCTGTGTGTGTGTGTGTGTGTGTGTGTGTGTGTGTGTGTGTGTGTGTGTGTGTGTGTGTGTGTGTGAAATGAGGCCAGGGTAGGGTGAGCTCCAGTCATTCAGAGGATACCGGCAGTGGCGTCTGTGCCGCGGGCCGTTATTTATAGCCGTTCACAACGTTCCAAGAACAGTGCGCGTTCGGACTGCAGATGACAAATAAATATCTGCTGTCAAACAGAGTTAACATGCTAGCAACAACAGATGGCATCGCTCCAACGTCTGCATTAAACTGAAAAAAACCTACATTTCCACTGTTGCATAAAAGCTGCATGGGGAAATGAGGGCAGCTCTATGGGCCAGATATGCATTGCTGGACGTTACACAATGCGCCGACAACTTCAACTATCTGAGGCCGTGAGTTCCTTCCTCGTAGAGGTATGATCAGCGAGCGAGTCACGGGCAGGTCTGCAGGTTCCCGGCATCCTCCTCAAAGTGGAAATAACTGTGGGTCAAGTCGATCTGCAGGAAATTGCTGGAGAGCTCAGGCTTGCAAACACTGTGAAATGCAGCCACCGCTGTCACTGGGCGTCCCTATACATTCCTCGTGTGCAATACGCCATCGAGTGGAAGACGTTACGCAAGCAGCACCGCTGTAACGACGTTAGCAACAATGCAATGTCACTTCAATCTTTTCAATTATATCAACGTCGTCCTGCTGTGGCGAAACTGTGGACAGCGAACCTGTTCCTCAACATCAAAGAGGAAGCATCTAATCAAGTGTGCTGACAACTGCTATAAATATGGGGGGGCTGTTCCTAGATAACAATGTGCTGAAAACGTACTTCCTGTATTCAGGCGCACATCCTGAGCTCCCCTCCCTTGTTATCCAATCAGGAAGGAAAAGGGACCTGCTCTGGACTGTGAGGTGGGGTCCTCGCAGCTGCCGTCTCTCTGACAAACTCCTTGGAGGGTTATTCTCACCGGCGGGATAAAGGCAGGACTGGGAGCGAGCGTGTGGGCGAGGCGGCTTGGCCTCAGGAGAACAGAGGCCTCTGTCCAGTTCCACCATTACGAGGAAAAAAAAGAAACCCCTCCACTGGAGCTGTCTGCCTGTCTGTCTTGCAGCCAAATATATTTAGATTCCCCAACAAATGAAATACAACTCTCTTTGTGTCGCAGGCCCGGACTGTGAGGGATAGAACATAATACCCTTTATTACCCCTCATGCCTTGTCACTCACTATAACCAGTTAGTCTGTACTGCGGCCAAAGTCAACTCCCGACGATGAGAGCGGGGTTCAGGTTGAATTTCAGCAGGACCGATTTCACTTAAGTGCAGAAACACGGAGCGAGGGGGCTGGCGCAGCGCGGGCCGGCAGCGTGTCTGGGCCGGGGGCCGGGCAGCGCGGGCCGGCAGCGTGTCTGGGCCGGGGGCCGGGCAGCGCGGGCCGGGCAGCGTGTCTGGGCCGGGGGCCGGCAGCGTGTCTGGGCCGGGGCCGGGCAGCGCGGGCCGGCAGCGTGTCTGGGCCGGGGGCCGGGCAGCGCGGGCCGGCAGCGTGTCTGGGCCGGGGGCCGGCAGCGTGTCTGGGCCGGGGCCGGGCAGCGCGGGCCGGCAGCGTGTCTGGGCCGGGGGCCGGCAGCGTGTCTGGGCCGGGGCCGGGCAGCGCGGGCCGGCAGCGTGTCTGGGCCGGGGGCCGGCAGCGTGTCTGGGCCGGGGCCGGGCAGCGCGGGCCGGCAGCGTGTCTGGGCCGGGGGCCGGCAGCGTGTCTGGGCCGGGGCCGGGCAGCGCGGGCCGGCAGCGTGTCTGGGCCGGGGGCCGGGCAGCGCGGCCTGCGACGTGTGAAGCGGCAGCGGGACGCCTGCGGCGGCTACCGGCCCGGGCCCTGTTTGTGTCCGCGTGTTTGGAGGAGATGGCTAGACCAGATTGGGCGCAGAAAGCTAAACATCTGGCCGACACTGTCGAGTGGCCCGAGCAAAGGGATGTGAAAGTGAGTCTGTTGTTTCAGCCTTAAAAAAAAAAAAGTGGAAAAAAAAAAAGAAAAAGAGAGACTCTGACTTGAGAGTGTTTAGCTCTTGGTGCGATGGGAAATGAATACCAGCCACCAGACAAGTGCTTCTACATTTTCCACTCGCCGCTCTAGCAGGGAACCAACTATCATGTGAAAGCAATTTTCTCCTGTGTTGATTGGTGTTTACGGAGGTTTGAAAGGGTTAAAGTGTTTGCCAACAAACCAGACAGACTTGAGAGGGTTTCAATTCCACTCGCCACCCCCTCCGCTTCTTTTTTCCTCCTATGAAAAAAAAAAAAAAAACCCAACAAAAAAAAAAAGGGCAGCGGGCAAAATGTTTTTGATTCGATTAGCGAATTTTCTATCCCGTACGTGGTTGCATGTGACAGAGACAAGGGCTGACTTCACTTACAATCACGGCTTATGAAGCCCGCCTTTCATGACAGCCAGCGAGCGCTTGCCAAGTGACAAACGACTTTCATGCGAGCGATCAAGAAGTCGCAGAGCCAGGGGAGCGGGCACCAAGAGGGTAGCAAAGGAGTCAAGCCCGAGCGCGGGGAAACCCACAGCTTCACATGCTCGGGTCTACTTCTCAGTCCTTGAACACCACGGAAGAAGACTCGCCTGACAAAGCAAGAGAACAGTACCTTCCACGTACACCGGACATCACTGATCACTTTTCCATAACATACATATAATTAAATGCATCACGCTACGAGGGGTCAAATTGATGCAAGGAGGCAGACGGGGCAGGAAAGACAAAGAGAGAGAGAGAGAGAGAGAGAGAGAGAGAGAGAGAGGGAGAGAGAGAAGGAGAGAGAGAGAGAGAGAGGGAGAGAGGGGGAGAGAGAGAGGGAGAAGGGCCATAAAAGGAGGTGCAGCGTTGGCCTGTGGGCTCTGCTGAGCGGCTATACGTGATAGTGGAGAGCGTGCTGCGGGGCAGAGCCAGCGCTGGTTTAATGGTCCCAGTAAAACAGCGGCAGTGCTCACTGGTGCAGGAACAGTTTTCATTAGGCGGCCGAGCAGCGCTGGGACCCGGAGCCCGGAGCCTGGAGCCCGGGGCCCGGGGCGGTTTCAGCTTTGTTTAGTGGTCGACCTCACAATTTATTGGACGTTGCAAATCGATACCGCGACTGTGCTGCTTTCCTTTTCTTTCTTTTTTTTTCCTATGCGTTTCTGGTTTCGTTTACTTGGATGCGTCCCAGGACCGCGTACATTATCCTCCAGTTTCCTCCTGCACAAGCCTGGCCTGTGTGTGTGTGTGTGTGTGTGCGTGTGTGGAGATGTGTCAGACAGTGGTGATGCTTTTCGCCACGTGCGCAGCTTCTAATGAGCAGCTGCTGCAGTAATGCCGGGCAGGATGAGATCCACTGGGGGGGGGGGAAACCCTGACAAATCCGGCCACCAGATAATTACCCGCTCACCAAAACACTGTTTAGAAACCGATATCTGGCTGGCAAATTGGTGAATGTTAGGATGAACCACCACCACCTACACCACCTCCACCAGCTGCAGCACCGTGACTGCTGGACAGGAAAGTTAATTTCCTGCCTTGTTGGGAACATAATAGCTGGCTGTTCCAGTAATGCCTATCCAGTAAAAGAAAGTCCCCCACATGCCAGTCCACGGAGTCAAGGCCACCACATGCATTAAGGGGGCTGCTTGCCAAGGTTGCAGCGTGCGTGTCGTGAATGCGCCAGGTTGACATTTATAGAAAAGTCTTACAAATTTACAGCTTTTAATGAGAGGACTGTAAACGCAGTCATTTTCCACAAGGTGCGAGTGGGAGTGCTCCACACCAAATGTTCTTTTAAGGAGCGCCACATCAAAACGATTCAGAGGTAAAGGTATCATCCAGTCCAATTTAGTGATCTATCAACACAATAACAAACACTTATACTGGCTGAAAAATACAAATCAGTGATGTTAAACTCTAAACATAGAGTTTAGGGTCTAAACATAGATTCTGTTTTTTCTTGCTGAGGTGACGCTGTGGATTAGTGGCACAAAAGCACTGAACAATGTCAAAGCTGGTGAGATAATGACTGCTGGATGCTGCTCACTGACTCTCTCCAAACTCTTTACACTTTGCAGCGAAGCACAAAGTTCAAAGAGCCTGAAAGGCGACGAGGGGGGACAAACAGGTTACCTTTTCTATCTCTTGAGCTTTGGCTGCGATGGCCATGTTTCGCCGCTCCTCGAAGCTGTCGGCAGACAACTTTTGGTTGTCCTCCGCGAGCGCCGCCTCCTCTCTCTCGCCCTCGGGCGGGTGGCTTTCCTCCTGAAAGAGAAAGGAGAAGTGTATGCTGAGCAAAGCGCACGCCCCATGCTGTCAAAGCGACCCAGCGCCTGGCCACTCACGGACACGGGGAACGGCGCAGGACGCGACAGGACGTAGGTCAGCAAACTCACAGCCCGTACAGAGCTGGCGTGATGCGATGACCTGACCTAGTCCCTGTTTATCTATTCTGTACATCTAAGCTCCATCGCTTCCCTACGCTTCATCGACCACATCCTTCCTTGAGCTTCTGCAGCTGAAAAGCCCCCGTGCACTGTGGGGATCTGTCCTTGCATCCCATAACCAGGCAGTGAATAAGAGACGTATAGAGTTACAGTCGTGCGATGTGGAGATAAGGCTGAATAGCCGCGGTGCAGATGTGGGTCCTTCGGATTCTTACCGCTTATCAGACTGCGGCTGAGACCTGGCTTAGCATGAAAACCGGTTCTCATGTAAATCGTGGAAAGTGACAATTCGAGCTCTTTTCATAGCTTAGGAACAGGAAGTCTCGCAAGACGAGCCTGGATGGGCCATCTAATGGCTCGCCTGGAAACCCTAGTCGCCTGCCCACGCCAACAGAAAGAGCAAAGGGGAGAAACCAGGCCAACTTGGATCGCCGCGCGCTTTCTTTTGCTCATTTCCTGATACCGTTGGAGTCTGAGCTGCCCAGCCATGACTAAAGTCCACTCATACATTAGAGGAAACAGGTCAGGGTCTCAGTCATATTACATCCCTGGACGACCGGGGAAAGTGATTAGGGGACTTGGTGCATGCTGACGCCCAGTGTGGTCTAGAATAATACGCTCGGCTCGTAAAGCATCGTCCAATCACTCCTGTTCCCAGTGCCCGCCCTGAAGCGTTGCCTTCAATAAGTGCGTACACTCGCACGTGTACAGACAGATCGCATGTGCTTCCTTCAGACTGGCAGGAGCAAAAAATAAAATCATCTCACTTCTCATCTCACCGGGCACAGAGAGGGCTGGAAGAGATGTCTCGCCGTCGATATCGAGATGGCAAATGTATTTTGTGCTAACTGGGCGTATGACCAACCCAAAGGCGGTACTGGAAATATCTTTTCAAATGGCTATAAGCGGATTTTTAACCAGGGTTTTGAACCTTGAAGTGTTGTGGACTTACAAATGCTTTGGTAGAAAGATACTGTCGCCAATCAATTTAAGCAAGGGTAAAACCTGTGAATTTAGGAGCACCTTTTAAAACTACGGCTCAAATACAGTATGCATGTAGTATGTTGAGTTTCTATTCTATATCTATATCTTCCATTGCCTTGGAAAACCCACTCGACCAATTCTCTTTGGCTGGTAAATCAAAGTGAGGTTTTGACCAGATGACAGCCCACAGATCAAGACACACCAGACGAGTCGCAACAATCCCTCCTGTGAAGACACGGACCAAATTTCATGGTCCTCTCTTCATGAAATTCTCTGATAATTGTCGTCTCTAAATCACGTATGCTGGCTTAGTTGTGGCCCTACAGGAAACGTCAGGAGGAGATCAAAGTTCTGGGGAGTGCAACCCTCTCCGAGCAGTTCCTGCAGCCTCCTGAGCTGCTTCCCAACTTTAAACAGGTTTATAACCTTTGCGATCGTCTGATTACGGACTTGTCTTTGCTCTGTCCGTGCCACCAAACCTCTGCAATTATCCAAGCTGCTAAAATTGTTATCTTTGTGGCTTTCTGCTGCGGTAGAGCTCCCGCTGACCTTTTCGGTCACAGGCCGACCCCCCCGCCCAGCCGCCCACCGGGCCAGCGTGGCTCGCAGTCGGGGGCCGCGCTGCTCTTTAGGCCCGCCCCCCTCTCGTCTGCGATGGCTCCAGAGAGCCTGCGTGTGTTTGTGGAGTCCGCCACAGCAGGCAGCGGCTGGGGCCATAAGTGCAAGCTTTACTGGGGCCACAGCGCAGGCCTTTCATCTGGGCCAAGGTTACAGGTCTGTGCCCCCAGAACAGAAAACAACAATACACCACAGGCTAGATCAAACAGGAAAAAAATGTGTACGTGTATGTGTGTGTGAGTGTGTGTGTGTGTGTGTGTGTGTGTGTGTGCGCGCCGTGGGGTGGGGTGGGGCACTTGGTAAAACTTTGATCACAGTGGTTGATTGGGTGGTGGTGGCGGTGGGTGGTTCTTGCAAAGAGCACAAAGGGATGAGAGGAGCCGACTCTGCGTCTTGTAATTTCTGGCATATAAAAGCGGTGCACGGGTTGAAAAAGATCTCCACAGGGCCCACCGGGTCAGTCAAAAGGACAGTCCGGGGACCTGAATAATGGTGTCAAATTATCAGGGAAAGAGAAAAATGTGTCTCACTTGGGCAGTAGAACAACCCAGCCAAACATGAATGCCTCACTCCAGCCATTATTCCATTAGAGACAGACGTCATTTATACAGGATAAATGGAATTGTATCAACTCCCACACAATCGCAGCCTTTAATTATATGACCCGTTCTAGCCGTCAGAGGACGTGGACGCTCTAGCCCCTGCTGGTGGGGATGTGGCAGCATGATGCTGGTCAACCGGGGCACAGCGAGGGGTTTTTCCCCTCCTGTGACCTCTTACAGATGCCAACTTCTCACAAGCACAAGACCTCTGAGGGGCTCATGGGTCGGTCACAGCCGTGCTCCCGAGCACAAAAAAGGAAATGATTGTTCATTGTTAAGGCTCTAAACACATTGCAATGGGCTCCAGTGGGACCTCTCCCGGCTTTGCGGTTAAGATCCTGTGATAAAGTCATGACTCGGACTACCGCGTTAGCCTCTTCGCTCCTGGGTGGCCGCAGCCAGACGCCCCTGTGCCTAATCACATCTGATTGCATTTACACTCCTCTGCACAGTTGCGAATGGCTGATATCGGCACAACAAGTCTTTTTTTTGGGGAGAAAACTACACTTTATATTAAAAACAGTTCAGTATTTTCTTCTCTTCTGCTTTGAGAGAGTTACTTTGAGGCGACAGCGGTCCTGCAGTCACTTGAGCCCCCCCCTCTCTCTCTCCGCCATTACAACTTCTTGTGAGTGAAGTTTGCTTACAGCGCAGGTAAACAAAGCGAAGGCCCGGTGGCTTTTATGCTCTGCGTGAGGGCCACTTAAAAACCCATTAACATACTTCAAATGGAACTAAACACTTATTAGAAGGATGGAATTTAAGAAGTTCCAGATGCATCCTGCTGTACAGTGACCGTCCACGACGTACGGTATCATGAGCAGAGGAGACGACAGAGCAGTCAGGGCCGAGCTGCATTTCATTCTGCCTTCCTAATGGATGTTTTACTTTACTGAGGCACAGAAAGAGAAACGGCATCGATCTGCGTGTTCTCACCTTGTTTGAGCCTGTGCTGTGCGGGGAACCTTCTCTCGACAGGCCGGGAATTTTGTCTGGAGGAGAAACACGGGGAAAAGTTTGGGTCTGAGCAACAGGGAAACATAAGGACGTGGAGACGCTCTAGCGACAGGACGGCAGCAGTCAGCACAAAGTCGATGGAAATAAAAAAACAAAAAAAGGGACAGTGTGTCGGGAATGTTAAGTAAACACTTATGGTAATCAGGACTCTGTAAAGGTGCTGATGTTTGGTTGCAGCATCCAGATGGGCCGCTGGGCTCTCACATCTGGAACAATCTGGAAACAGATGCTTCACGGCTGCGGATACACTGTAGCGCATTTTCCCTCTCTCGTAAAGGCTCCCTTTCATCAGACAGACACCGCCTCCTCCCTCCCTCCCCCGCCTCACACACTCTCACTGAAGGAGGGAAACCTCAGTACCCAACTGTCCACCAACAGGCCAGATCCCACCAACATATGTGTGCGTATACATACATACATATACATACACACACACATGAACTCTGAGGACCTCGGCGTGGAACAAAAAACACTTTGGGCTGCAGGAATATCCATCAGACATCCTATACCTCTTCCCTGTTCCTCCACACACGAGCGGGTGGCATCTTTATGAGGCCTGACAAAGTGGCAGACGGAGCGGGGAGGACGACTGGCTGCCGGACACATTAGAGACGCTCTCCCCGTCTCTCTCGGGTTACGCGGGCTGGGAATAGGTTCAGTTTAACGATCGCGGCCTTGCGAAACAAACCCTCCGCATGTCCTCTGGCCGCGCTTTCATTAAGTCGCATCCAGAGAAAGGAGCGGACGGGCTCGACGTGGCGGAGGGACTGAAGATGTATGCGCGGTGCTTGAGGCATCCATGACTGTAGAGTGGGAAACCGCTGCCAAGTGGCGTTTGATGCAACGTTCTGATCTGAGAGCCAGTCTCTCTGGATCCTATAGGAAAACCAAGGCATGGAGCTTCCCATGTAATAACCAGGTGGTCTCATCTTTCAGCAAACCCGCGGCCTTTCATTAAAAATATGATAAATGATGTTGTGTTGCCCAGTACAGAGCATTTCTGAACACATTACCATTACTTAGTGATTCTGGTTGCACACAAGCTTGGTTCAGGGGTGGAAAGCAGAGTTTACATTAACACAGATTAAGCAGAGAGATACTACTCCTTCACACACAGTGGTAAGGGATTTTAAGGCTTGGGTTGGCAATTTCCTCAAAAAAATGTGGCGCATTCTCCCAGTACAAACGACACCTGATACGAACATGTCATTACAATTGCTCAGCTGCAAGATAGCGACGTGTCCAAATAAGTGCACGTGGGCTTTGATTGGAGGGCCCGGGATTAAGACCGTGGAGCATCCTCGATTGGCATGTGAGCGCTGCGACTGGGTTAATCTGTTCAGTGCGGCGAGTGGTCGGCGGACGAGCGGAGCTGATGTCCAATTACCACAGCAGTGTAGGGGTCATGTGGGATGGGAGTCAAGCAGAGGGCAAAGGCAACTGCACAGGGGGTCGCCTGAGTGCTACTGCATATTCTCGCATTGTGTTTCCATGTTTAACAGGTTGGAGCTTAATGTCAATGAACCTGAAGGCGACTGCTCCATGCAATCCTGCATCTAAATGCATGGTGGTCGACCCCCTTTAAGTAGAAGCAGTCCCAACATTTCCCTGTTGGGTGATCTGGGACTGGTCTTGCCTACTGGCAGCCTTGTCCGAGCGTGGCTGGGACAGGTGTGAATACTGACCCAAAGTGTCGTGTCCACTCTGCTGAGGGAAGAGCGTGCCCCAGAGGTGCTCGGCGACACCCGGGTGACCCTCGGGACCGTCCATGCCTGCAAAGACAGTCAGAGAGGACACAGTGAAGTCAAGTCGAAAACGTCTCGACAGTGGCTGTGCCGTTTGTCCTTGTCATAGAAGTTGTTCTGGAAATCACAGCCTATTTGATTTTTTTTGCTTGAAATGGCCTTGTGCTGCTTTTTGAATGACTGATATTTCACTCAGTTGAGCTCATGTTCCTCTCCCGAGTTACGGGCAATAAATAAGTCATGACTAAAATTGTAGCGGGAGGGACAGTGGCTGTAAATCTTCCACGTCGTTTCGCTAGGGTGCCTTTTGTATACGTGCAGGATTTTATCAGCCTTTATGGAGCCGTTATCCATCTGTACATTTTCTTTTTTTGGGGGGAGTGGGGAGAGGGAGGAGGGGGGGATTCATGAACCGAAACCTCAGCGCCGACATGCCAAGACGAGACTCGGAGGAGAGCGGTAAGGGGGCTCATGGCAGCGGGGGGGCGGGGGTGGCTGTGAGCTCTACATACTCTTGCCTGGCTGCGAGGGCAGGTGGCTCTTGGCTCTGTCTGGGGAGTAGCCTCTGCTGCTGACGCTGGAGCCGGAGCGGCTGTGGGGGGAGCGGGCCACCTCGCGGCGTATGGGCGAGCGCTCTCGCAGCGGAGGGAACGGGGCCGCCTTCCGCCTGTAGTGGTCCCTGTCCTCGCTGGGAACCACAGGAGACAAGTGTGAGCGGTCACTGAGTGAAAAAACAGACAATTCACACGGTGATGATGTGGGTGATTTGAGCTCTGGAAGGACCCGTACCCCCGGTCCAGGTTGAGGATGGCTTGCACTAGTGTGTCCTCTCCGCTCTCTGGGAGGGAGGATCTTGGCGTTGGATAGATGCCCTGGTTTCGCACGCCATGAGGAGGTGGAGCACGGGCACTGGGGGAGGCGAAACACACGAGGGTGGTCAATTTCAGATACAACCTGGATGCCATTAAACAACAGTATACCAGTTCGTGAAATGTGTTTAACTAGCAAAGACCCAGCCCCAGGATTAGGTATCCACGTTCTTCTTCTCTTTAAAATCTGTTATTAGAGAATGGAGCCAGCCTGTTCACATCTCAATCTTTGCTTTGACACAAACTGTGTAGAAGCCACTGGCCTTCAGTAACTCTGCACTCTTGTTCCTGACTCCACTCCACCTTTCAATTGACCTCTGATCTGGGCCAAACTCGCCAATCAGCAGATGGGGAAATGACCTTGGTGCTCCCCGACACAGCTCACAGATGTTTAGTATGCTGGGAAGGTCCCTGGCTGGACGCTACCACGCGGCTTCAAGTTGCGTCATCTTCTATCAGCCACTTTGTTGTTTTATCCAACTTAACTCAACTTCAAAATGTCATATAGATCACTCCTCTTGGCGCCGTTAAACAGCACAGGTGCAACTTTGAAAACTTTGCATGAGGGACGTTTCCCAACATGCAGATGCATAGGTATATTGCACATATGAAGACAGGTATTCTGATTTACAATACGGTTCAATTGCTGGGCCACAGGGTGAAAGAGAGGTTATAGCATAGTCACCTCAGAGCAAGAAGTTTACAGGTTTGACTGCCAGCTAGACTGAGGCCCCAGAGTTTACTCTGGCTTTTACACAGTCCAAAGACATGAACATTCAGGTTGATTGGAGACTCTAAATTGCCCTCAGTGCACTGTGATGGACTGCTGACTTGTCCAACGTGTATTTCCCGTCTCTGTCCTTTGTGCGAAGGAGCTGGGCGCCAGCAGAACCCCCGTGGCACCATTAGGTACAAAGCGGGTAATGGATGGGCTGATGGCCGCAATTTTTCAAAGTCAAACAAACCAAATTACATGAAAGTACAAAAGCTGCGGCTGAATTGAATTTGTGATGAAGAAAAGCCTCGCTTTGGTACGGCCATTGTGCACAATACATCAGCTTTCCAATTAGCTTTGATCGACGGTATAAATCTAAAATGTAGCCGGTACCGTTTCATTATTACATACGGTAACGCCAAGCAACTTCTAGACCGAGTGTATGTGCGAGTAAGTGGTTTTGTCCGAGGGCAAAGCCAAATCAAACAGACCACAGATGACAGTAACAAACGAGGGCTTTTACCAAGATGACCGCATGGAACCGGAGCCAAGGATTCTGAGTGAATACCATAAACCTGTCCGTCAGACTCCTCAGCCTGCTCAATTTTTGCAACCCCATCCGCAGCCTAAATACAGCGAAGAAGTGTGGCAGGTCTGAAGAGTCACCTCAGCTATAAAAGCGAGTCGGGCGCTGAGACGACGGGAAATATAAAATCGGGCGTGGCGGGCCAGTAAGACTCGGAGGGGGAGGCCGTGATTTATGATTGCTGCCATTTCAACAAACATTACAAACAGATACTGAAAAGGGAGGCCTGCCGCCTTCCCCCCCGCTGACCCGACGCCGGGGTGGGGACAGAGGACTCCTTCATAGTCGAGGCACCTAGGAAAAGACTGACCCCTGCTGACCATACCTTCCAATTTTAATGGGCTATTTGAGTAGATTTTGGAAGACATGGTGCTTCTTTTTTTTTTTTCTTAAGTAAATAGAAGCAGTTTACCCGAACTCCAAAGGCCGTCCTGTGTGCGACTCTTCCCGGGGTCCTCTGTAAGAATAGTCCTCCTATGGAACAGGAAAAGGATGGAGGTATTAAGACTATTTCATATTAGATTTTAAATTGATTCTAGTGTGTCCTAAAGCAGGACAGCACCCCCCCCCCCCCCCCCCCCCCCACACACACACACACACACACACACACACCCGCCATCCCTGCAGTTTATTTAGTGAAATGGTATGAATTCAGGACAGTAAAAATACAAATAACAGTGGGATGGTCAGAAGATAGGTCCAAAAGCTAACATTGAATGTAGAATTTTCTGAAGAAATATCAGTGGTAACATGGATTTTGCAAGGATTTTCTCCAGGTATTCTGTTTCCTCCCACAGTCCAAACACATGCACATTTAGGCTGATTAACTCTTAATTGTCCCGTATGAGTGTGCATACCAAGTGGTCCACACATCAAGACTGGACTTTAAATTGAACCTTTGGCTGTAGCCCCCCCAGCTGGTCACATCTAAAACTACATGTTGGGTCAAAACGAAGGGTAGGGAGCACAATTTCTATTGGTCTTTACTCACATGTGAGTTGCATAATAAGCAACACAAACATCATAGAAATGAATGACATTGATACCCTGACGCTCCTGGAAGGTGGACCAGATCGCCGTTCCGCGGGGAAGTGAATGCCGTCTCCGTGATAGTTTCTGTGGTCGTCGTGGTAACTCCGAGGGCCTCCGTTTGGGAAGAAGCGGGGACCTCCTTCGTACTCATACCCGCCACGGTTGTAGTCCTCATCTGTCCTGCTGAAAGGGCCCCTTCTCTCCACCGCTCCGCCTGTCCGCGGGTAGGGACCCTACCATTCCAAGATCGTACATTGGTTCATTTCTGCATCAAGATGTCAGCTCTGATGAAATGCAAACCATAACCCTCCTGTGTGAGGACATACTGCTATCAGGCAGAAATGAGAAACGAGTACTGATTAAGGAGTATAGTCAGTTCACTCTCTCACCCCTTAAATGATTGTGATTACAACACTAATGTGATGCTAAAGAAACAACTGGTAGAATGAAACAAGGCCGAGGCCAATGAATTTAATGACACATTACAAGACAAGTGACGTCTCCCTGCTTTTCTGTCTTCAAACATACACAACGCAGAGCAAAAGAGTCAATTCTTTCATACGGAGATGATATTGAAGGTACCGCACTGCGACTGCCATCAACAGTCTGAGAAATGTAGAGCACCTCAATGGAGCAAATGACTGCAAGTCTACAACTGAGAATGCTACACTGCATTTAAGCAACAGCAGCTTTCAGACCATCTCGTCCAGATCTCACACACACACACACACACACACACACACACACACACACACACACACACACACAACGTAAGGCACTAACACAGCAGGAACATCCTCTGGTCAGTACACAGGAGACACCAAATGTATTTTCCATGCAAACTCACCGGTCTGTCTGGTAAAAACCTTTCTTCATACACCTCTCGTATACTCCTGTCTCTCCTGTATGTCACTGCAAAAAGGTTGAGAAATAATATAATGAGAGGGCAGTTCAGTATTAACATTCAGAAGATGACGCTCCCTGGAATCGCATTTGCTCAATATCTGTCTTTCAACTTCTGTTGTATTATTTCTAATGGAAATAGTCAAGAAAAAACAGATCAACACTAGATAAACAGAAATAAATACATTCCATATACAGTTAATGTCAGTGGTGAGGAAAATGATGTTTCAATCTGTGATTTTGGCCTCTGCTGGTAGCTCTGAACAGTGTGCCAACAGGTGCATGTGATACTTAAGACACTTTTTGAGACAGAATATAGGATTTAAACCTCCATTTCCGCATTACCGGCATTCCCCGTTCCCCATTTAAAACACAAACACTTACTTTCGAATTCGAAAGCTGCCGCAGTTAGTAAAGAAAAAGTACGATCCTCGACGCCGGTCTGCTAAAAGGGAAAAAAAGTAAAACACTTGGAGTCAGTTTAAACCCAGCAGATTTGCAAAGACTCTTCATAATGAAGCCGATAACATGAAGAAAAGTGTCAGTTTTCTCGTGCTATACACCAACACTTTCACTTCGCCACTGGCTGAAGATCAGACTGAGGCACAGACAAGCGAGCATGACACCAACATTTGAACAGTAACAGCCTCACAGCAACTATGCGACAGCCACCTGGCTGAAAAGTCGCATGAATTACCACTATAGATATCAAAAAGGTGGCTTTACAAACTCCAGCGCGTTCATGTAGGAGCGCAGAGTAAAGAGCACCGCGGCTAGCAATGCTACTTAGCCTGCCTTCATATATACAAATACGGTTTATTTCACATTGGGACATGTCCCCCCACAGATACTGACACACAAATCCTTCAAATCAATAACTGTGGCACGAATTGCACAATTGTATATGGATACATGTTAAATAGCCCACCATGGGGGTTATTTATTGCAAACGAATGTCAAAACACACTCACCTTTTTCTCTTATGGTTAGCTTAGCTGTTAGCTAAAGCTGTTAGCCGCACACAACGGCTGTTTTACATCGCAATGATGACGTCACGCTACGCTTGACGCCGAGTCACGTGACGACGGCACGCAGTCATGGCGTTTGTTTCTCTTTGCTAAGCTGGACCCGCTTACAAACTTGCTTATTTAAATCAGATTTTGGTACCATTTAAACGCCTGGGACTGCGTAGGTGAGTTATTTGAATAATGTAGAGCATTGCTTGAATGAAACTAGCTGCGTAACAGGTTGTGCAAGTCAGTCCTTATGTTTTTATTTTGTCAGGCAGTGTGTTCACAATGAGCGGAGGTTTGGCTCCGAGTAAAAGCACAGTGTATGTGTCAAACCTACCTTTCTCTCTCACGAACAATGACCTGCACAAGGTAAGTAATCTCCTAAATACAGTAATGAATGTTACATGATGTTAAGGAGATATAACGATCCGCCATGGTCTTTGAATACATACAACTTACTTCCAAAATCTGTCTCGTTCCAGTTGTTCACCAAATACGGAAAAGTTGTGAAGTAAGTAAAAAAGCGAGATTTACTTTTATGAATGAATGACTGGCCATTCAAGTAGTAGTAGGAATGTATCTAAATGTTTCTGTCTTAAGTTGTCAGGGACCTGTAAATGATGAGCCTGTTTGATTTGCTACTTGGCTATAGTAAAGCAAAGGTTTAAAAAAATAAGTAGTAATACCTGTCCTATTTATTTCAGGGTCACAATTGTCAAAGATAAAGTCACTCGCCAGAGTAAAGGAGTAGCGTTTGTTCTCTTCCTGGACAGAGAATCTGCTCATAACTGTACAAGAGCAGTGAACAACAAACAAGTGAGTACTGTCAACTACATTATACCACAGCACACTAAGCTTAAAGGGAACCTAGAATGATTGGATGGATTATTTATCCATGAAGGATGGAACATTTTACTTTTAGCTGCATAAATAAAGATGTGATGATGCTTCTTACCTGCTGTACATCTTTGATCTCTTGTTATTTAACAAAGCTGAGGTGAAAAAGAATCATTCTTGGTCCCCTTACAACTAGAGTCTCCTTGCTACTGGTGCTTCTTAAATGATTGTCATTCATCAGAGTTATAATTGTGTGTTCTTCCTTGTCTTCCAGTTGTTTGGCAGGACGGTGAAAGCGAGCATTGCCATAGACAATGGGCGAGCCACAGAGTTTATAAGGCGACGGAATTACACGGACAAATCTAAATGTTATGAATGTGGGGTCAGTGTTTATTCATTTTTCAGACCTTTTTACATTTTTATTTTAAGCTTAAGAATTGCAAATGCAAGCAAAATCTTTTTTTCATTCTTTTGAATTGTATCATATGACAGGACACGGGTCACCTCAGCTACGCATGCCCCAAAAACATCCTGGGAGAGAGGGACCCACCAAAGAAGAAAGAAAAGAAAAAGAAGAAAAAAGCTCAACAACCTGAACATGTGTATGCTTATTATACTGTAAAACTTTATGAGAGATTTTTCAGGAGTCCCTACCTTTTGTTAATGCTTACCTCTTTTCTGTTATAGTGAGGAAGAAGAGGAGAGTGAAGAAGAAGGAGAAGACCCAACATTAGACAGTCTGAGCCAAGCCATCGCTTTTCAGGTAGGTGTGCAAAAACAGAAAACTCCACTAAGTGATCTTGAAGATGAATCATTGAGTTAAACTATGGAAACTTTCTCACAGTATATTCTTGAACAGTTTTTTCCTTGTGACCTAAATAAAATCAGAAAAAGACCACATCAAAGTGAAAATATGAAAAGCTGCTGTTTGAAATGCAGTTATGGGAGTTAGAAATGCCTTTCAGTATTTAAATCATGTCTTTCCACTTGTTTGTTGTTCACTTTCCATTTTTGCACATTAGTCATATTTCCTTCATGTATTGTGTCCCTCCAGCAAGCCCGAATGGAGGAAGAAGAGGACAAACGACAAAAGCGGGCGCGAATGGCTCAAGACGACGATGCTCATGCTTCAACATCATCAGATTCAAAGAAACCGAGGATCAAAAAGAGTGCATACTTTAGTGATGAGGAGGAGCTCAGCGACTGAGAATACATAGTGTGGAAAACCAAATGGTTTTCTTTACTGTTTTTTTTTTATTAAATATTGCTTTGTACATTGTTTTGTAACATAAGGAAGGAAGCCTAAAAGCAAATGTCCATTTTTCTGTTTGTTTTTTTTTGCTTCCGATTGTACATAACATTAACTTTTTAATGTTTCTAGAAATACACTTCAGTTGATTTGGTGTGTGTGTTTTACATATCAATCAATTAAATGTTGTTTTTTAGACCAAGTGTGTTGATTGTTTGGTCAGTGGTTAAAAAAACAAAAACAAAAGAGGAATCAGATAGTGAAGAACCAGGAGACCTCCCACTGGAGATTTGCATCGTACTTTGCATCTATCTTCGGAGTGCCTGTGTTTTTAACTGCATTAAAAAAATGTTTGTGTAAAAATGTAAATATATACATGAATGAGGATGTGATGATGTTTGTGGAACTGGATCCGTGGTCATTACTCAGAAAAGTCAGGGTAAAAATAGGTAAAAATGTATTTACATAAAAGGTTCCCTTTAAACACTGGATCACTGGTTGGACTGCTTCTTATGTGTTAATAATTCCCCATAAAATATTGACAACAAAAAAACGTGGCAGTTGAGCACCGAAAAGGATTAACCGCTTATCAGAACTGGGATGAGCAACCTCTCAGGCAATACTGCATCAGCTAAACTGCAGCAGATGAGGGGTCCCCTGCGGTAAACCCCCTCTTCGAGATAATGGAGAATCCGGTTGGTTGTCCTTAATATGGGGAGGTGTGGAAGCAGTGACAGCACCCCCCCGGATACCACTCTCTCTCTCCCTCTCTCTAAGAAATGTGTCTTTTGATGCTGTCTTGCGTCAGCACGCAAGTGCAGCCAGGGGTTCCCCGCTGCTTTGTGTGCTTGTTGTGAGAAGTGCTGCGGCATTTCTGCAGGGATGAGAGAGGATCCCGGTGCAGGGAGCTGATGTCGACTCCAAAACCCAACATTAGCTTCTGTTCCTCCTGATGCGTTCATGGCTGTCGGAAACTACGAAATCTACAGTGCTCGTCTGACAAAACGGATGAAGAGGTAAACGTTGTTAAGAGGGATAGAAACGTGCATTAGCTACAGTTCTGGGTTTTTTAGACTATTACATTTTTATTTTTATTCTTTAGTCTTGGAATAATTTTGGATGTCAGAGCAACCAAATGCCACTTGTCAAAGGCATGAATGACAACAGATGCTTTCTTTCGTTTTTCATACTGTGGACAAATTCATATATAATAAGACAATCATACATAAGGCTTATTGTAGGGAAATATGTGTCATTGCAGCAGTAAGACAGGATATTAATAACAAGTGCACATGGAGTTATGGTAAAAAAACAAACAATAAATACAAAACTAACAGAGAGATAAAATACACAACAGGTGAAAAAGCATTGAAAAAGCAGCATTGTAGATCTTTGAGGATGCCTGTGGAGAGTTTTATCTTTCGTCTAAGGTATATTTCAAGCCCACCAACACATTAAACTAGAGACTTTTGGACCCCAAGGTCTGCACACCACACATCAAGAATAACAATTAGTATAGGACAGTGCAGAGCAGCGCAAAATGCTCTGAATTATACATAGGTCAAAACATCCACCATACAAATGTGTGCACAGCTAATGCCTCCGGTCTAGACTCAGCAGTACAATTTCACTTCAAAGGCAAAGGGCACTGCATACCCTAACATGACATAAGACAACAAATACAGATGGTTTGGTAAGGGAGTAAAGGAAGCCATGATACAGGGTGGTGACACCACCTATTGCCAACATACAGTGCTGTG